>JAHUTJ010027297.1:0-11658 GCA_036250325.1 Characodon lateralis
TCAGTGTGGTTTGGATCATCCACCAAACAGGACAGGTCCAGACTGCAACGAATAATCAGGACTGCAGAGAGAATCATCAGGGCTGACCTTCCCTCCATCCAGGACTTATACAGGTCAAGGGTCAGGAGAAGGGCAGCTAACATCTCTGCAGACCCCACACACCCTGCACATAAACTGTTCAGAGCTTCTCTGTTCAACATTTAATAGAGTACAAAACAACAGCATACAGATGTTGCAAATGCACCCCTGTATAAATGAATATTTAAGGACATAAAGATATATGTATAAATATATCTTAGAACGCATTAAAAAACAAAAAGAAAACCAAAAAAACAACCCAGAGAACAAAGTGAACCGGAGTCAAATTCCTTGTTTGTATGTACGGACTTGGCAATAAAGCTGATTCTGATGCTTGATGTTGGAGTAGGCTTTTTCCAAGCTCTTAGCTCCCCTGGTGGATCACTGAATATGCTGGTGGAGTTTAGGGAGCACTACGTTTAAATCAGCATGATTCTGATTATTTCATTCAGGTCTGTTTGACCCATCAGAGCCCTCCTCTGCCTGCAGTAGGTGTGTGGCAATTACCTGTGGAGTTGGGGGACGCCACTCTCTCGTAGTGATACGGGTTCACACACACACTGTCGTACTTTAGGTCAAAGGCGTACTGGCAGAACTTCACGTGTTTCAACTCATTCTTGTGTAGGTCGGGCCAGCGCCAAAGACGGGCATAGATCACATGAGGGAAACCCTTCCTGCCTGCTACCTGTGAGACAGACAGGTGAGGTAGACAGATGAGAGAGAGACAGGAGAGACAGAGACAGACAGGTGAGACTGCATACAGTCAAGTTGTGAATAGGCTCCATGTTGGGACTTTAAAAACACTCAAAGTAATTAATACAGAGACTGTTACCATGGAAACAAGGTCTGTGTATGTGTGAACCAGGTGATCCAGAGTGAAAGCATGAAGAAAAAGCACGACATCATGTCTGACCTCAGGCTGCTGCAGGGTTTGGACTGCACTCAGACCAGCTAAGGTCCAGTCCACATCAGGACACATGGACACTGTGTCCATCTGTCACCAGCAGACAGATCCATATTCTGCAGGTGTCCACAGTGGTTCTGTGGTCTCCACTCACGCCATAGAAGAGGTGGCGATGTCCCACTGTCAGTCCGTTCACACAGAACCAGACTATAGAGTGGTGCTGGATTCTGCTCCTGACCTCTATGTTCTGAGAGACACTCCTGGAGAGCTTTCAGGTGGGTTCATCTTGGAAGGTTCAACCCAGTTTCAGCTGCTGCTCCAACAATCTTTCAGAAACATTTTGGATAAAATCTTAGTTTTTTATTTATTTACAGATGTTCAGGGTAGAAGACCAGGCTGACATAAAGATCAAGGAGAATAAGCAGACGTACATGTGATTAAATTACCATCAGCTCGATAATGTAAGAGGCTTCAGATCAGCTCTTCCCAGAAGTTTGGACCAGACTGATGTCAGAATGTACCATGTAGAAAGCAGTCAATACTTTCTAACCTAAAGCAGCTTCATCAGACTAAGCTCACTCTGAGAACATCAGCTCTGGTTAAATGTTCTGCTCCATTCTCAGGACAGTGAGAACTGGGATGCACTGAACTGTGAATGGTTCTAACTGGTTTCTGTTTAGGATGACCAGAGTAGTCAGATGAGTGAAGGTGACTGAAACCAGAGCCCATCCTTCACCTTGAGAGGTCAGAATCACATGAACACCCAGATCTAACCTGCTTCGTGTCTTGGGATCTTCACTGGATGTAGAATCTGCAGGGAGGATCAGACTAATTTAAACAGCAGGAAGATCATGACATCAGGAGGAGCACCACAGAAGACTGAGGTCAAAGTTTCCACACCAGCAAACACCTCAGACTTGTTTATCAACAGGGTTGGAGATGCATGGTGCAGCAGGCCTGAACGATTCTGACTAGATGAACAAACTCACTTATCCTTATTTATCACCTAATTCTGAAGAACGCCCAAGGTGGAACTCTGAAGTGT
This sequence comes from Characodon lateralis, assembly GCA_036250325.1. Lineage (NCBI taxonomy): Eukaryota > Metazoa > Chordata > Actinopteri > Cyprinodontiformes > Goodeidae > Characodon > Characodon lateralis. Next base: position 2,028 of record JAHUTJ010027297.1, read on the forward strand.
AATCAGTGCAGCACCAGGACAGTTTATGGTGAACACCTACAGCGACGTGAGAAAGTTTGCCCTCTTCCTGATTTCTTCTTTAAACACTGAAGTGTTTCAGATCATCAAACTAATATAAATTAGTCAAAGACAACACCAGTAAACACAAAATGCATTTTTAAATGAAGGTTTTTATCATTAAAGGAGAAACTAAATCCAAACCTACATGGTCCCTTGTGAACAGTCATCGCCCCCTGTTAAAACATAACTGAACTGTGGTTTATCACACCTGAGCTCACTTTCCCCAGCCACACCAGGCCTGATTACTGCCACACCTGTTCTCAATCAAGAAATCACCTACATAGGACCTACCTGACAACGTGAAGCATATCAAAAGATCCTCTAAAGCTAGACATCGTGCCATCGGGTTATAAAGCTAAAGCTTTGGGACCCTGGCAAACTTCAGCGACAACTCATCCAAGAGGTCGCAGAAGACCCCACAACAACCTCCAAAGAACTGCAGCTCTCATTTGCCTCAGTTAAGGTCAGAGGTTATGTCTCTACCATAAGAAAGAGACTGGGCAAAGACAAAACCCACTGCTGAGCAGAAAGAACATTAGGGCTCGTCTCAATTTCTCCAGAAATTATATTATTTATTTGTCAGCGACCGTGTAAAAAACACTCATCTCACAGTGAGAAGAGATGCTTTGAACCAGATTTAGCTAAAGCTACTTTTCATCTGCAGTCACTGGGCAAGTTGGCTCAACAATAAAACTATTCACAATACGAACTTACCATTACCCCACGTATAAAAATACTTTCTGCCTATTTCAAATACAATACAAAACACATTTCCTAAAAATATTGTCTGGCCTAAATAAGTCAATATTAAAATACTAGGTACAGATACATCAACAATAAGTCCTAAAAAATAACAGGTAAGCACAGCATTAGGACGTACGTTGGCACAGTTGATTATTAATAATGTATTTTTTTAGATTTGGAGAAAGTGTCTGTAGATCTGCGGACAACTTCAGACTGTCAGGATTCTTGATGACCCCAAAGACCTCTGGGAAACTCCTCTGTGGACTATGAACTTTCTGGAAGGTGTGTTTCCCGTTACATCTGGCGCAGAAGTAACACCACATTTCAGAAACACGATACCAACAGTAAAACATGGTGGTGGCAGTGTGATGGTCTGGGGCGGTTTTGCTGCTTCAGGACCGGCTGTGATAAATGGAACCATGAGTTCTGCTGTCTACTAAATAGTTCTGAAGGAGAATGTCCGGCGATCTGTTGGTGACCTCAAGCTGCAGCAGGACAATGATCCAAAACACACCAGCAAGTCCACCGCTGAAAGGCTGAAGAAAAATAAAGACTTTGGAGTGGCCTAGTCAAAGCCCTTACCTGAATTCTATTGAGATGCTGTGACATGACCTTAAAAAGGCCTTTCATGCTCCAAACCCCTCCAATGTGGCTGAATTACAACGCTCACACAAAGCAGAGTGGGTCAAAATTCCTGCACAGGGCTGGAAAAGACTCACTACGCGTTTTCACAAACACTTGACTGCAGTTGCTGTTGCTAAGGGCGGCCCAACCAGTTATTAGGGTTAGGGGGCAATCACTTTTCACACAGGACCATGGAGGTTTGGACCCTTAATAATAGATAGGATCATTTAAAAAGTGCATTTTGTGTTTACTGGTGTTGTCTTTGACTAATATTTACATTAGTTTGATGATCTGAAACACTTCAGCGTGACAAACATGCAAAAAAGAAGAAACCTTTCCACACCACTGTTACCTGCATCCTGCAGCCACGCAACAAACAGAAAATGAGCCGCAGCATTTTAACTGTGGAAAACATGAGGAAACACACACCCGGTTCCACTCGGACCTGGAAGCAGGAAGAACATGGAGCTGGATGTCAAAGCTCCCCCTCGCTACGAGAAGGACTTAAACTGTTAAAGGATCTCTGACCATCGAGCCGCTGGGATTCAGGTCTTATGCTTTGTAGCTTTCTTGGAACACAACATCTCATCTTGAAGATCCAAAGCCTTTGCTCAGAGCTGATGGTTCAGAGGTTCCTGGTGGTGTCTGAGGTAGTTCATCTCATAAAGTTCATCTCTCCTCAGTGAGCTCAGAACTGATAAAGGGACCTCTAGTGATGCAGCATGCCGTTTCCTGCTGTGTGTGTGTGTGTGTGTGTGTGTGGGCATGAAGAAGAAGCGTGTCGGGTCTGGCGCAGAGCGCTCTGTGTGCACAGGTGAAGGGCAGGAAGAGAAGGCTGCAGACAAAACACAGAAGATCTTCGGCTCTCCAAACGTGTTGCCTCAACCATCAGGATCAGGCAGAGAGATCTGATACAGATCATCTCATTATGATGCAGGACAGAACCAGAACCAGCCTGGGTTCCAACTCTGTGTTAGCTCTCCATCAGGACCAGACTGTGATCCTGATGTCGTTCCAGAAAGAAGAGAAGCAAACAGCTGACAGCAGTTAGTTGGAGTCCAACCGTCTGATCCGACTTTAGTTTCAGTTTTCTCCCTAACTGAACTCTGACTGGAATCAGAACCAGTTTATTCCGGATCAAACACAGTCACATGTGGAAACTTCAGCCTGAATCAGTCGGAGTTTCTCACAGCCTGGAAACTCTGTGGTATGAGATCCACCAGACGAGTCCACATTCTGCTGTCTGCCTACACACACACACACACACACACACACACACACACACACACACACACACACACACACACACACACACACACACACACACACACACACTCTGGCTTTAGTTAACCCAGCCCCTTTCCTGTACTTCAGACAAAACAAGCTAGCTGCCCTTCCTCCTCCTCCTCCTCCAGGACCATCCAGACTTCTCTGTCTCCGAGGATCCAGTAACACCCAGACTCCAAACAGGGTCAGTTCCCAGTAAAACCAGCAGCAGGACGTCTGAATCCCAGACAAACGGAGCCTGTTCTCTGTAAGCCTTGATCAGCCGCTGCTGCTGGGTCCTGTTCAGTCTTCTGGGAAGATGTTCTCCTGGTTCTCCTTAAAAAGCTCCACTAACAGCTTATCAGCAGGTTCATTTACACACTGAGTAAACTGCTGCAGAATAATCCAGGTATCATTATCCTTCCTTTGATCCAGATCAACATTTTCCCAGTTTGTCTTTGGCCGTTTCGGTTCCTGCACCTGACTGCTTAGAAGATTGTTGAACCTGTGACTGATTTATGGGTTTTTAGCTCCAACAAAGTGAATCCCAAGAGCAGAAAACCCGGAATATCTCAGCAGCGTTTCCTTTAACAACCTGGAGAAACTGGCTAACAGAAGTCAGAACTGGAAACGTCTGGAGTAGTGATCTGTTTCAGAAGATCCAGGATCTGAGAGCTTCAGCGTCCTCCTGCTGTAACCCAAGTTTTCAGCTCTGTGGGAATCACCTTGCTGGAGCTAAATCCTAGAAATCAGTCCAACTGTGGTGTGTTTGGGATGTTCTGAGCAGGTCTGGAGTCTTTGGCAGGATCTGGCTTGTTGGAATCTGAGTCTTCACAGATCCGGTTCCAGACTGGACCATAACTATACTTACTGCTAATACGGTTTGTTTTATGCTTCCTGACCTCTGACCTCCAGCCGTCCACTCTGTCTGAATCCGGTTCTGATTGTTTGTGCAGCTCAGAATTCCCTGTTGGATTCATTGAAGTACTCTAAGGTGGTTCTAGCTGTGAGCTAAAGAGGTTCCGCTGGGTTCTCCTCTTTAAGAGAGCTGCAGGGGCGATTTACAGTGAGTCTGCGTGGTGGTTCTGCAGACCTGAACAGACTAAAGTGTCTGCTGTGATGATTACTGCTGGACTGGGTCACGCCCAGTCTGCTGCAGCTCAACATAATTACTATCACACATCAGCTGAACCACCATCAGAACTTCAGACAGAAACCTCTTCCTACCACCTCACAGAAGATCTGCTGTGTTACTGGCTCATGCAGAAAGGATCCTGATCCAAGTCAGAACCAGAACATTTTCACTGGTTAGCTTGAGGCTGAGAAGTTTTCATACCTCCTGACTAAACCTGTAATGAAGTCCAACCTCTCAGGGCTCAGATCTCGTCACAGCCGAGTCTCTGCTTCAGTTTGGATGGGAGTAAACTCTGAGCCTTAACAGAACCCATGCACTTCAGCTTCATGTTTAAATGTGGACGACCCGTCAGGGAAAAGACTTCTCTTTATAACTGCTTTTTTGAGAGTGAGTGATCTTATCGTTGTGAGGATCTCTGAGTGAACATGCATGGCTTCCAGCAGAAGGTCAGAGGCTAAGAACATCTGGTACTGTCCTGTCTGCAGGCCATCTGGTCAGGTTTTCCCCTGATTCCTACCTGCAGCCGTCCATCCAGTGTCCTCTGGATGGTGACGCACTTGCTGGGGTGGACGCCGTTGGTGGTGACAGCGGTGATAAGCGAGTCCAGCTCGTCCTTCTTCTCCTTCAGCTTCTTCACCAGGCTCTCAATGGCGCGCTTGGCGAAGCCTTCGTTTTCTCCGCCCTGCCGGTGACACATCAGGCTGTGGACAATGCTGAGGCAGGCGTCGGCGCTGCTGGGGGCGGGGCCAAGCACCGACATGGTCACTTAATATAGAGGGGCGGAGCTGCAAGACAATTAGAGAGCAAATAATAAGATGAGTTAACTGAAGGATATTTCTGACCCAAACACAGGATGAGAGTTTATTCTGGTCATTTGTGAGCTCCGATGGCTCGTCTAAACCTTTCAACTAAACTATTTTTATTTCCCTCATGAATACAGACATGTTTGGAAATTATTAAATTAGAACTGACTGATAATACTATGTGACTTACTGCAGAACCCTTGACCTGATTTCAAAACTTCCTGGACCTTCCTAGGTCAGAACCTTGAGGAACCCCAGATTAAATCAGTCTGTCAGACTTTAAAGCCACGTTAATCCTGTCAGGTTGGATATTTTCCGTTTCTTACAGGCATAACTAACAGAGCCTGTCCATCTGCTGGCATCACACTTCTTTTGTCCTCCACTTTGACCCGGTTAGCCAGATCCATTAGAGAAACACTGCTGAGATATAGTAGGTGTCCGATACGAGGACTGGCTTTAATGAGTGAAAAAGTCCAAACCTTCAGAAGGCCCAGAGAACCGTTGAACAAGGAAGGATTACAGGAAACACTGGAAGGCAGATTCATGAGTCTGCAGTAACAAACACTTTCAGATCACTGTCACTGTGATATCTGTCAGTCATACAAATTAATACACAATATCACATTATCAGTATATAAATGGCCTTAAATCAGCGCAATATGCAGAATTTAAATAAATGTGATAACAGTTCACAGATAACATGAGTTCTGCCACAAGCCAAGACAGAACACATACAGTCCAACTGACCAGACCAGACCAGACCGTCAGGGGACACAGGAAGACAACCCGGGGCCACCAGGGGCCCCTGGGGAAGCTGTTAACAACTGTATTGATCTCTGTTGATCAGAAACATATGAGTTAAAGCTTCATTACAGATGTTACATCACCTTCTTCCAGAGTCTCCATCCCTTAGACACACAGAGACAGGAAGACAGGAGGAGAGACAGGAAGACAGGGACCAGCAAGATAGACACAGAGACACAAAGACAATACCAACATAATGTCCAAAGCCATCCTTATATAAATAACAGAATTTCTGAAAAATATCTGATCACCTTTATAGATGATCGAATGATGTTATGGATGAGTGACCTGATAATCAATCGGTTAAACTGACGCCCAGATGGACAGGGAGACGGGAACAGAAAGATGGACCCAGACAAACAGGACAGACAGACAGACGGAGACAGTCTGGACAGACAGCCATGCAGACACAGAGACAGACAGACAGTCAGCCCCCGCTGCAGCAACAGTTGTTCCCCGAGACCCTCCACCCCGCAGCGGGCTCTTTCAGCGGCACTCACCGGGACTCGGAGCGCTCTTCTGGGCTGTGCTGAGCCGCGTGTATCTGTGGTGCGGAGTTGCGTGGGTCTCCGTGTGATGCTGCAGACCGTCTGTCTGGGCGTGGGGGGGCTGTGTCACGCTCCCCCGACAGCTAGACATAACAGGAAGTCTGCTGACCTCCGTGTTTTAGGAAAATAAGAGTCCAAACAGAAGCGAACAGTACGTTGTTCTGATCCAAACAGCAGGTCTGCCATCGCCAGAGCGGAAGTTGAAGTGTTACCACAGTCAGAAATTAGGTCACAGAAAGCTTCTAACATCAGCGCATGCTCTTCTGGACCAAGGAAAAATCAAGAGACAGGACACCATCAACAACAAACACTTTATCTAGCTTGTGACGTCACGCCGCAATAAAATCAGCCCATTGATCACCAAGCAGTTCCCCATTAAAAACACAAAATCCTGCGCGGTAACAGAGGCTCTTATTTTGAAAGGACGAACAACTAAACTTTGTTCTGCGAGACCGTGCGCGCGTGAGGTTGCCCATGGTTACCTGGTGTCAGCAGGCCATCGTGCAATCGGAACACAGCTCCATCTAGTGGCGAAGAAAGGAACAACATCAAATAGTGTGCGATTTTAATTTGGGATTTGAGTGCGTGTGTGGTGCAGTTCTGGTTCTCTTTTAACGTCTGGTGTCCCATTTCCGGTGTTGTTGTTTTATTTATGTTTTTAATTCTGCTACGATGAATACCCAACTTCAGCCTATTGCAGACTTTGATAACACCAAACAGGACAATAGAGTATAATCTATTCTATAATCTTCTTGCCTTGCAGCAAGAAGGTCATGGGTTTAAATCCCAGCATAGGGTGTTTCTGTATGGAGTTTACAAGGTTCTCCCTGTGCGCCTGTGGGTTCTCTCCAGGTACTCCGGCTTCCTCCCACATTCCAAAAGCATTACAGCTTGGTTAATCGGTCCCTCTGAGTTGACCTTTGGGGTGAGTGTGTGCATGGTTGTTGGTCCTGTGTGCCTCTGCATTGCCTTGTGATGGCCTGGAGACCTGTCCAGGGTGGACACCGTCTCTCCCTCAAATAACTGCCCCCCCCTACAACTCTGCAAGACAAGCAGGTATACACAGTAGATGGATGGGTGTTTGAGTAGGTTCACACTTCACACTCAGCGCTCCTAGGAGGTCTTCCTTCAAAGCTTTAAAAGGATTTAATTAAATGGTAAATTAAGTGAACTTGTAAAAACCCTTTCTAGTCATACTGACCACGAAATATTTGACACTAGATTCACACTGATGTACATATCAATAATCAACTTGGCGTAAGTACCCTTCCCAAAAGGACATTAACATTTGGCAGAGGAGGAAGCTCGTCACTGGAGCAGCTGTAGAAATGGACCACAGCTTTGATTATGCAGGTCATATTTGCAGAAACCTGGTATGGTCCAGCATAGGAAGGCCTACCAAAGCCTGCATGACGTCAGATAGCAAACTGGGCTTGATATCCAACTACAGATATCTAGCTGAGAAGACCCTCACCTTCTTCACCAGTCTGGTATGAGAGCTGTTCTCCAGCAGAGAGGAAGCTGCTGTAATGTGGTGAAAAAAGTTCATTTTTGTCAGAATAAAGTTTTAATATAGTATTTAACTTGTAATCTTTGAAGCCTTTGTATAAGCTGTTGACTCAGTCTTTGTGCTCTGATGCTGTTCAGATCTACAAACCGGATTTTCTAAAAAAAAACGTTCTCTAAATTCTCGCAGCTTTTCACATTGGCCACTAACCCTAGAGCGCCCCCTAGAGTCCCAACATAGAGTGGCTGCAGAATGACGCGCCTGTCTAGAAAAACGAAGGATATGTTTCTATGTTAAACATCAGATTAACAGCGCAGATGCTCAGTTTGTTGTGGACCCAGTTTTATCCGCTCCGGGGAGCTCAGAGGTTCTGTTCGGTCTGGTCCAGCTGGGGGTTTGCCCCCCTTTTTCTTTTTATTTAATGTTAATAAGTACAATCAGATTAAAATCAGATCAAGAACAGGGACAAAGTACAGATATAGATGAGACATTTTGAAAAATGAAAGACGAGAGGGAGAGTGTATTTCAAGTAAAGAGGTTAAAGGTTTATAAATGTTGATATTCTTTAGAGATTGTCCTTATATACATATTATTCAAGTTAATTTCTCAGTATAAAGAGTTCAGGCTTCCTGTTGATGAATTTGTTTTTGTTTATGTGAAATTTAGCCAAAAATAAAAAGCATCACTAGTTTTGTTATTAAAATAATGAAAACCAAAAATAGCATTCTTATAGTGAAGGCGAAAATTGGAAAAGACAGAATCTGCAATACATTTATTAAGGTCCGTCCAGAATTTGCAGGTACATTCACAGGTAACGTCCAGCTTTTCCCACTCAGCCAAACCGAACTTTCTGGAAACCAACATGGAGTCGAAGTTGACGTCAGAGGTGAAGGTCAGCGGCGGCAGGGCGGTTATGGAGCGAAACAAACCACCGGGTTTCCTCGGAACCGGAGAGGCCGGCCACCGAAAGCTGTACAGGTGAGTTAGTTGGTCTATCTTACCTGTGGGACTAGTTATCCGAGTTGAACCGGCGGGTTAAGATGAGTTTGAACTGCTGGGGAGTTTGCTAGCTTCGGGCTGTTAGCATCAAAGCTAACTGGCCCGCTAATTTCCGTTCAGCTCTTGTATTTCTACATTTTCCTGAATTATGAACACGAGAAACACCATAACCACATATAAATATACGAAGAAGTCTCGGAGGAGCAGAAAGCTTTAGCGTGTAGCCGCCCTGAGTGGTCATGGAGGCGGTCAAACGGACGTCCTCCGCCGCTAGTAGCAGCGGCTCCATGCGGTCTCAGCTCGCCGCTGAGCGGTAAAATCCGGTGGCTTGGGTGTGAATGAACACAGAACCACGCGGTTCGAATATGGTTCCTACTGCAACAAACTAATACCGGTCAACTACTTATTACTACTGTGACCGGAGTGTGCAGAGAAAGGGCAGCACCTGATCCGACAACTAATAAAGGTTAAATCATAAAGAAAAATTATTATAAATCTAAAACAACAAAAAGTTGGGACCGAATTTAGCAATTATTTTAATAAAAAATCTGGATGTTATGAGATGGACAATAATAGTTAAATGTGGTCATTGGAGGTTAGATGTTCATTCGGTTGCTTACGACGATGATCCTCCTCAGCTGCAGCTGCAGCAGAAGATAAAAGTAGTTTAGATAATCAGAGTTCAGTCAAATGTACATTTTTTATACTTTTGTTAATTGGTCGCAGTTTGATCAGGCTTTCAACATGCTTAACCCTCCTGTTGTCCTCGGGTCAAAATGACCCGCCACTGTGTTAAAACCCCCCAAAAAATCCACTAAATTTCTATTTTTTTAACTTGAAATTTTATGACTATTCCTAGATTGGCCCCAACATAGAAAAAGTGAATGTACAAAAAAAGGTACAAAGGTGGTCTTTGGGTCAAATGGAGTTGAAATCAAGGTCACAGAGTTTTTTACAAACCACAGAATGTTACGGTGTTTTAGATGCGTCTCAGATCAATCAGTAGCAGAAGTCAACAAGGCAAATCAGGTGGTGTTCTCGCAGGCTTCAGAAGACCACCTGTTTATTTCCAGAGGTTATAAAGGTGCTGCAGATAACAGGACCCCGAATTCTGTCTGTGCTGAAGCCATGAGTGTGCGTT
>JAHUTJ010027298.1:0-11655 GCA_036250325.1 Characodon lateralis
GTAGGCCTTGGTATGGAAGGAGTTGGGAGCCTATGGTGGAGAAGGGGTGGAGGAGGGTCGAAGCTCAGCAGAAGAGCGGTGTCTTCCATGCAGATGGTCTTTAAAAGTGATGCCCTGGGAGATGATTAGCCGAGGAGGAGTGCGGACCTGCCGTTGATTGGAGCAGCCAGTGAGGAGTGATTGGACAAGACAGGGTGGTGAGTCTTCCATGTTGAATTTTCGTTTAAACTCCATTTCTGATAACATCTCAGAGGTTTTTTAAATAATTTTATTCATTCTGGAGACAGATTGCTGAAAAAATTAGCTCTGTCCCCAAGCCGTGCCATGCTAAAAACTCCTGATCCCTCTCCTTTTTTATCAGCCATCTAGAATGATGCATTTTAAAATGTTCTCTTTGTTATTTACACTATATGATATAAAGGGACAGAGATGGTGTTTGACAGTTACAAATAATCCCACATAGAGCAGAAGCAGAAGCATGAACTAACCTGCTAACATGAGTAATTTCATGTCATACAGAAGGGGGCAGTCCCATTTAAAATGTGTGCATGCATAGCAAAGCCAGTGTCCTTTCTGCTTGATATCTTTCACAGAGCTGGCCTGCAGAGGTCCATGAAAGCAGCACAAAGCCTTCTGATCCTGCTTCTTCGTAAACCTTACAGCTGGCACCGGTGTGAGAAAAAGGGCTGCGACAGTAACACAGGATCAGCCCAAAGATACCTCTAATATAAAAAGACTGGTCTGGGATCAGCAGTCAGAAGCCCTGTAATTCACTGAAGAGACGATCCAGTGTCATTAACATGCTGAAGTCAGTGAGAAAACTTTTGAATAGATTTACACATGGCTGTGGATAGTCTGATAATGAGAACTTGTGTTTCTGCATGCATGGAAATAAAAAAGAAAGATTTCTTTTTCAACTTTAGTGTGCAAACCAAGCAGACAAGCAAATCTTTTTCTGCAACATTAATTGAAAAGGTAATGACCCAGAGCGTTGCTCTCACTGGGTCACTGGTACCAGTCTTGTCTGTTAGCAGTTGAGCTCAGAAATCCAGAAAGAACAGTAGAAAGGAAGGGTTTTCTGAGGTCAACAAGAAGCCGGAGCAACCTTTTGCCAATGCAAGCAATATTTCACATTTAATGGTTTGTTTATGAACAGAACGGCATTTCTACTGTGGCACTGATTTGAGCTGAATGCTGGGTGAAGGCATGAGTGCACAGTGGTTAAAGCAAAAAGAACATGAAGCGGTGAGGCTCTGCTTTCCACTGGAGCCTATAAAACCTCAAGAGAAAGGCTCGTCTTCGTGCAGGTCTTCCAGCTCTCCTTCTCTGGGTCCATCCCCTGCGCTGCTCTTTCTAAACAAAGAGTGGGAGAGGAAAGAGAGATCAACAAGGGCTGTGCCTCTGATCTGGAGCGTTTGACAGCTGCAGAGAGAGCAGAGATCTAAACGGTCAGAGCCCAAAGCTTATGATTCCACCTTCTGAAGACCCTGAACAGCAGAGAGGGACAGAGAAGCAGCTGAAGCAGGATGATGGAGGTGTTCTGCATGAAAGGAGCTACTATAGAACTGCAGCAGGAACATGACAGAAGTATCTCTGAGATCACAGCTGGGCAGGAGTGACTCTAGCACTTCTTTTGGAGATAAAGTGCATTGGAAAAGAATTCATATCCCATGTATTTTTTTCACCTTATGTTACAAAGACATCTGTTTTGTGTGATAGGCCAAAACCAAACAGTGCATAATCATCAAAAAGCAGGAAAACAACACATATATTTCAAAATTGTTTGTAAATAAAAATTTGAAATGTGTGGCTTGAATTGTGTTCAGCCTCCTTTACAGTAATTACTCAAAATAAAAAACAGATTAGCTTCAGACACCTAAATAGTACATAGTTAAATAACGTTAACCACTTCACAACTATGTACTACTTTGTGCTGGTCTATCACCCAAAATCCCATTAAGTTTGTAGCTGTAATGTGACAAAATGTGAAAGGGGCTGGAAGAGCTAGAAATACTTCTGCAGGTTCTGTAAGCAAGTGCCGAGCAGTCTAAGATGAGGGTGGTAATGTGCTGATAGATGTGCCACAAAGGGTTACCTGCGTGAAGGGTGCAGTTTTAAAGAGGGCCGGAAGGGCCACGAGTCCCTGCAGTAGAGTGGGAGAAAAGACGGAGAGGTCACAGATGAGTGGGCGGAGACATGCTGACAGGTGAAGAGGCCCCACCTACCCAACATGTTAATCAGATTAATCAGCCAACATACACATTTAAAAAGGATGAATGAGGTAAAAATAAGACCAAAGACTCAATGAGTTGTAATCCTGATTGAAGGAAGAATAAAAAATATAATATCTACTGTGCTGAGTGCATTATGTCATATTTTCAAGTAAACATAATGAAAAATGAGATCAGGAGGCCAAGTCAACAGTAATCATCCCTCTGACAAAGTGCAGTCACGCTCCAGGGCACATGAAACGTGACAGCCTGCTGTTATGCTCGTCACATACTTTAATGGTGAATTGGATTTTAAATTTAACCAGATGAAATTTAAAAAGTTTGGTACTTTAGTTAATGCTTATGGAAAGCCATTTCATTCAAAATTAAATAAACAAATACATACTGCCATTGATAAATTATTAATAAATATTCCATGAAATAAATAAATATCCCCATGAAATAAAACAAAATAATTATGTTAAAAGAAATTTTTATCTTTTTTTTTTTTTAATTCATTTCAAGATTTATTCAATTTACTTAAAGATTTATTTATTTATTTCATAATGCAGTTTTATTTTGTGACACTTTTATTTTGTAAAGCTACTTTACGTACTTCAGTGACTTTTATTTTTTAACCCCGTTTTTCATTTTAAGCTCTTTTTATTTTATGTTGTTATATTCAAATGAGTGGGCGGAGTTTTATCTGCTGGTTGGCGCTGGGACAGCTAGGCCGAGCTCAATTCGTGGCTGAGGCCGGCAGAAGCATGCCGGAGGGAGCCAGGGAGACCGGCCGTAAAAGCCTGCCACAGCGGTTGCCGCTGTTTTTGTGTAAACCAATGCTGATTATCGGCAAACGGAATGTCATTATTGTTATAGCTTGTTACTTTTAAATGATGTCTTTATTGGATTTTATTTAATAAACAGCGTCAGACCCATAACATAAATAGCACTATGTGTGTGTATGACGTGCTGAAAGGATGACGAAGACTTATTGCACAAACAGCTTCCACAAAAACAGCGGCAACCGCCGTGGCAGGCTTCTACAGCCGGTCGGGCACCTTCTGGCATCCTCGCGGAAGCCCCTGGCTCCCTCCGGCATGCTGTCGCGCTGGTGGCAGCAGCTCCGGCATGCTTTGGCAGCTCAGGTGGCAGCTCCAGCTAATTCTGCCAGCCACAGCCACGAATTGAGCTCGGCCCTGCTGTCCCAGCGCCGCCCCACAGATAGAACTCTGCCCCCTCATTTGAATATAAGAACATGAAATAAAAAGAGCTTAAAATGAAAAACGGGGTTAAAAAGTAAAAGTCAATGAAATACGTAAAGTAGCTTTACACAATAAAAGTTTCAGAAAATAAAACTGCATTATCAAATAAATAAATAAATCTTTAAATAAATAAAATAAGATAAAAATTTCTTTTAACATAATTATTTTGTTTCATTTCATGGGGATATTTATTTATATCATGGAATATTTATTAATAATTCATCAATAGCAGTATTTATTTATTTATTTAATTTTGAATGAAAGGCTCTCCATAAATGCTCACATAAGGTACACCTGCCAAAATACTAACACCCTGGCTTTTTTGTCTGCCAGCAGGGGGCAGAATTATATCAGTTTTTCCACTTGGTCTTTGAAAATAGCCTTCACCTTTAAATATCAGCTCTCTGCAGCGCAGAGCAAGCCTCAGCCTGGGGAGAGATGAAATCATCTAATATACCCATCACAGTTAGAGACTATAGTGTGCTGCTAAGGTTATTCTTCCTGATAAATTAGCTGGGCACCTTTACATTGACCGCTGTCCCAGGGGCACTCTCAGCACAGCGGAGGGCAGCTATGGATACTCCAGCGTGCTGTGGCTGTGTACGCTGAAACTAGATGATGGGATGACGCAATCAGCCATTTTCCCATGTGATGCTTTCTACTCATGGAGCAGGAAATCCAAGGTTAGCATCACACACTAGATTTTATGCAAGCTCCTGTGTCACTAAGAGCTTCTGGCTACAAAAGCTGGAGGCAATTCTAACTTGAAAGGCATTCTTACAAAGGCTGTTAGCTCTACTGCATGCCATAAAAAACTGAATTATGGTACTATGGCAACACAAAGCAGCAGGTGCTGCAGGAAGACTGAGAGCAAGTTAACCTGATAGAAGAGGGAAAGGAGACAGGTGAATGTTAGAATGTCAAACTACAACGGAAATAGGACCGGGATAGAGTTTGCTTATCCTCAAGGAGGGGATATGAAGGTATTAAATATGTAAAAGCACTGATGATATTTGCAGGCTGGACTGTGTGTTCTTACATTAGCAGGCTGCCAGGTGCAGACATGGATCTCTCCTCTCGCCTGCTCGGGCACTCAAAGGGGTTACTGAACGAGCGCTTCCTCAGCATCGCTTTCACCAAGATCTGAAGGAAACACAGAATGGCAACATGAAAGTGCAAATGCTTCACTTTTATTTTAAATTTGATAGTTCTGCTACATTAGCAAAAGAAAACAATCAGAATTATTTAGTTTTTGAGAAAAAAAAACATGAAGTTAAGAGTTATATTATGTAAAATTTTCAATATCTTAGAAACAAATTATAAATATGTAGGCTGGGGATTGTGGGTTAAAAAACAATGTGTCAGAGTCTTACACATTAATTCTAACTTTTGAAACTTTCTCTCCTATTTCTCTAACTATCATACCTTTATTTATACTATTCTGTAATTGTGCAGTTTGTTTTTCAGTAACTTGGCAAGACCACTGGTGAACAAGCCCATGTTATGCTACTGCTCTTGGTTACATTTCTGGTACATGTGATCGTGTAAAATGTGTGAAACTAATGAATGGGGTTTAATAAATAAAGAATACACTGCGTTTCTTACCACAGCAGAGAGGCTGGGGACAAACTTCACAGAGTTCTGGATGTCCTCCTCGGTCACCTCCACCATGGAGCAGTGCTCCTCCTCCAAAGGCAGGGGGTCAGTGCCTCCCTGGGTCACCCACTGGTCCATCTGCACACACACAGACATCACCAATAAAAACTACATATCCTAAACTTGTCATTACATCTTAGTTCTCAATATGAGGTTCAGTGTTATATAAGGTGTATGTTTCATGAACCGAATACCTAAAAGATTAGCTGCAGCTGCTTTTGATAATAAGGCTTCTACTCAAAACCACTCGACTGTATTCTGAAACATTATATGTTTATCCTTATTTTCCACCAGACAGGTGGTTGTCATTATTGATTAATATTATTAAAAGAATGAATGCAAAGGTTGAAAACCTGCTAATGAGAGACCGTGCATCTCTGTCAGTAGATGTGTTAGAAAAAAATACATTTCAGACAGATATAATCATCTTGTAACTCAGATGACTGACTACATAATATGCAGTGCCTTGCAAAAGTTTTAACGCACCTTAAACCTTTTTAGATTTTGTCACAACCACAAATATCTTTTTATTTGGATTTAATGTGGCAGACCAACACACAGTAGTGCATGATTGTGAAGTGAAATGCAAGTGATACATGTTTTACAAATCGAAATGTGTGGCAATCATTTATTCTGCCGAACCTCAATTAAATCCAGTCGCATTCAGAGGTCACATAATTAGTAAGCAGAGCCCAGCTGTGTTTAATTTGATGTCAGTATAAATCCAGCTGTATTAAACTAAGCTCTATGTCACACTGAACACATTATCTCCATACAGAAAGTTGTGGCAGCATAATGCTGTGGGGATGCCTTTCTTCAGCAAGTTCACGGAAAATGGTCAGAGTCAGATGGAGCTAAATACAAAGCATACAACAAAGGCAGCAACAAATCTGAGTCCGGGGGCTGAGATTCACTGTCTAGCAGGACTATGATCCTAAATATTCAGCCAGAGCTAGAAACGGTTTGTAGCAAAACATATTCATATGTGGTAATGGCTCCACATCTAGACCTAAACCCAAATCAAAAATCTTGACAAGATTTGAAAACTGATGTTTAAAGATGTTCTCCAACCAGTCTGACTGAGCTGGGGCTAATTTAGAAAAAAGGATGTGGGAACACATTTTGGCCTCTCGATGTGCCAAGCTGGTAGAGACACACACCAAAACACTTGCTGCTGTCAGTGCAGTGAAACATGGTTATACAAAGTACTGCCTGCAGGGACCTCCACGGAACAACATCATGCATTCTTGGAGTGATCTCACATTATATTCTCTTGTAAAGTCACTGTATATATAGGTAGATTTAAAAAGATATTTTCTATTTCCATTTATTATATATTTTTAAAAAAGTGTACTGGAGTCAAATTCCTTGTTTGTGTGCATAAACGGCAATAAAGCTGATTCTGATTGTCTATCACGTAGAACCCAAATAAAACACACTTAGGTATGTGGGTTACAAATATAGCAAAGCACTGTAAGATAATAATACACATTCTGCAGGCCTTCGTTGGAGGTCATCTGAGGTATGAACTAAGTACAGACTGTCTGTTTTTTAGCTCATCTCTGAGGAGTGCTTGGTTCTGACATTCAGCTTGAAGGAAATACACGGAAATGTCAAATGAAGAAAGTGTTGTGCCTCTGTACTACACTGCCCTTCATACTATTTTTCTCTGACATGTGTGTGCGAGACTGTATGGGTGTCTGTGCACAAGGAGACCTATGATGTCCAACAGGCTCATTATCTCCTTTTCCATAAACACAAATAGTGTCTCTGGTGAGAAAATGGTGAGTGTTGCATGATTGGATTGCGTTATGGAAACATGGGGGTGAGTGGGGTAACTACTCTGTCCATAACTGGTCCTGGACCTGCCTTGCCCCCTAAATACAGACAGACAGTTTTAGCCCAACTTCCCATAGTGACAAACAGGTTTTATCTCACCCTGGAGAATCATGTAAGGTGCCACAGTAAGGTGGCAGAATCACACACTGTGGAGAAATTCATGTCATGCTGAGATCATGATGTCATTTCACAAATCTTTACATCGGTTGTGCTTTGCATGCTACAGTACCTTGATCTCAGGAATTGTTATCCTGTTGTCTGGGTTCTTATCCAACATGCGCAAGATTAGAGTCCGTAGCTCTTCACTGATATTTGGTCTGCAAAAAAGAACGAGACAATGACCATTTCAGTGAGGTTTTTGGACACGACTTAATTTATCCACACACGATGAGGTAATAGACACCAAAGTCATGCAAAATGTTTTACAAAATGGTTCCAGGTATCTTCAGGATCTTATGATTCAATTATTAACGGTATAATTGAAGGCCCACGTTTAATTAAAACAGACTGGAAGCTGCACTTCATCAACCAGTACTTACCAGTCTTGTTAACACCCTGTTACAAGTTATGGAAGCTGTAAGCTACAGACCCAGACAATAAATATACTCTAGACACATTCAACTAATTTGTTTGGAGAATATCATAGATAATGGCAAAGAGCTTATTAACAGCACCAATAAGTATTTGCATAAAATATTAGGATAAGTACACATGAAGTTAAACACAAATATTTAAAAGTAGATAAAAGTAATAATCGTGGCTACTCCAAAACACTGACTTGGCAAACATCAATTTTTTATTTAAAGTGTCTTTAGATAATTACAATAAATAATAAAGGCCTCTTTGAATGAATTCAGATGATTTTTCCAAACATTTTATTACATATCGGCTTACTGACGATGTTTCAAAACAAATTAATTTCTCAATTAATCACCGATCCAAACATTTCTCAACTTCAAAAACTGTCCATTGCTTTCATAAAAACATCTTGCTAATTTTTGCTGTGGTTGTTCCTAGCTGTCAGCATTTATATATCAATAGATTCTGATGGTTTATTTATGGAAAATGTTTGTTATATGTGCTCACAGACATTTTGGAATATTAGCTCTTGGAACATAACCTATAAAGTAAATTATTTTTCTTATCTAATTTCATGATATTGAAAGGAAGAAATAATTGGTAGAGACGCACCAAAAAAGTCGACCTGTTAACCAGCATTAACCGGTTGATTAACTGGTTGAGCTTGATTGGCCCGGCTGAGCTGCTCTAACAGGCGAGAGACACGTGAGAAGCTATTTAAAAGCCAACTTTATTTTCCACATGTAGAGCCATATCTACAATTCATTTAGGCTGCAAGAAAGAGAGAGCGAGCAAGGCTCTGTTATATCCTTTTGAGCTTGCGACCTCTGTCTGTCCTGAAACATGCTGGATTTTCAGATGTCAGCAGCCTTTTGGAAATCCCAGAGTCAAGATAAGGATCTAGAGTCTGTAGGGAATGCACATACAAACAGATGTTTTTGTAATGCTAACCATGCTAACTGTGCTGATTGATTTCACCTAAATGCCACCGGTGTAATCATTTATTCTTTGTTTTAAAACATTAGTAAAACCGTGTTTCACAGTGACGCCCTCTCTTACACATTTATAATGATGTCGCCTCTGCTCCTAATATAAACAATCAAAAATAGCTTATGGCAGGAGGCAGCAGGTCGAGGCTTAACATAAAAACAGATATCGGAAACTAGCCTTAAAATTCTGATTGGTGCATCTCTAACTATTATAGCCTAGCTGGTTACTCTAATCACCATGTGATCACATTACATTTATCATAAGTAGTTTTCATTGGAAAAAGGGATCATTCAGTCATTTATAACTGTTTTAATTGGAAATATAGTTTATCCAAAGGGAAATATGTGAAGAGATACTGAAATGACTTAACAATTTCAATATATAATGGTAGCCTGTGTTTTTGAACATAAGTGACACTGAAAAATGAGAATGGAACAGACTATATTCATCAAGAAGACTAGTTTTCATCATTATGACAGTTGCATGACATCATTTGTACAAACAGCCTTATCACTGCTCAGAACAAGGTACAATTAATTGTCATTGTTTGTTATAGCATGCAAATAATGTGATTTCAGTCTGTCTGGGAGGATGGGAGGACCTTATGTTAGTGCTTCCTGCACAACCATGACTCCAGTAAGCATGACAGTTCATTATTAACAATATAACACTTTGTTCTAACACAGCCTCCTGCTACCACTCACAGCCTGCCACATTTATATTTTATTGGTCTGTTCACCGTGTACACTCACTATGTGGCTTCACGTGTTCTCTGACTTAATTACCTGGGAAGACCTCTGTGTTTTACTTAACCTTTTAACTTGAAAGAAAGCTTAGGGGAGGCACAGCAGCTTGGTTGATTCCAGGCTGCTGCTGCAGTCGACGCACACGTTTAGATGCCAAATGGGTGACATTTGAAGTTGTCCTCTATTGACTGCCTTTCATATTGTAGTTCTTTTAATTTATGGGAAAAAAAGAGATGTTTTTATGGCTAAAAACCCAATAAGAAGTAAATAAGAGAGCCTGAACAACACTGCCACCTTCCCTAAAAAGGAACAAAAAATGTGGAACAATAAAAAAGAACGATGGACTCACGTTTTTGGAAAATCCACAGGCTTGGTCTTTATCTTATTGTGCAAAGCCAATATGTACTCGTCAATAAACGGGCACTGGAGGAAGAGCAGATGAAAAAAAAGAGTGAAATCCACAATAAAGGTTACCTGAATCACAACTCAAGCAGACACAATCTGCATCCCCAAAAGACAGATAAAACAAATTAGAGCTGCAGTAATGAGCCTCTGGTGTTAATTTAAATGAATGAGTGCCACATTAGACAGAGAGAAGGTGACACGCATTCTTCCCACAGAGGTGTCGTTAACAAACGGGGTACTGCATGAGAAGAAGACAATGCCCGGGCTTCACTGTTAACATGCTGAGAAATGAGTGAGAAAGTGCACACTTGCCTTTCCAAACACGAAGCAGTACAGGGTGATTCCCATGGCCCACACGTCCAGTGCCTTTAAAACGGTGACAAAACAGGAGTAAAATGCAAATGGATGTCACACTGACAGGAAATCACTCACAGTAGTAAAACCAAGTGCGATTCTCAAAGAAAAATCCACCAATCCTAACTGATGCAGACTGGCTACAGTGATTTATGGAATTTACAAGGTTGTTTTTGAGGGTGTCTTCTTTAGTAGCCTTGAAGATAGATTTGTGCAATAAGAAAGCAGAGGCACTTTTGCTACACAGCTCAATCTTTGTCTCAGGCTATGTTTTTCTCTATAGCTCTACAGGTAATGCCCAGCATACAGGGTGCTGTGAAAAAGTAGCTCCCCCTTGCAGATTTTTTCCTTTTGGTCCCACATACAGAATGTTTCAGAACATCAAGCTAATTTTCATCTCAGACAAAAAATAAGTTGAGTAAAGACAAAAATGTGTTTAAAATTGATTTCATTTATGAAAAAAAGCTATCCAAAACAACCTTACCTTGTAGAATTGTTTTAACTGTGCCACATTGGAAGGTTTTCAAGCATAATGTCCTGTTTAAGGTCCCACCACAGCATCTTAATTGGATTTAGACCTGGACACTGACTAGACCACACTGAAACCTTGTTTTTTTGCAATTCAAAGCCAGATTTGCTGATGTATTTTAGAACATTGTCCTGAAGCATAAACCAACAGCACTCAAGCTTAATGTCAAAAACTGATGTTCTGCTTCAGGATTTTCTGCTGGAGAATTCATTATTTCATCAACTATAGAAAGTCGCCCAGGCCCTGAAACAACAGAATCATGTTCTACTGTTGCCATGATGCTCTTTTTCTGAAATACAATGTCATTTTACTTTCGATGTAATAGGAAGCATACCCTGCAAAAGTTCCAGTCAGTCTACAGAATATTTCCCCAAAAGTCTTAGAAAAATTATAAAGATGTTCCTGGCCTTAAAACATGTTATTAAAAAAGAAATTTCTTATTGTTGAATCATCCTGAAAAGATTTGGATAAGGGTTCAGAACTGTTTCCAGGCTGACAGATGTCAGTTACTGTTTCTCATCTTTCTTGAATTTCTTGAGGTTGGGGCATCATGTGCTGTTCTTGAAATCTTTCAGCCTACTTCATGTTGTCAAACAGGTTCTATGTAGGTGTTTTAATTCTACAGCTCTGGCAATAATCAGACCTGGGTATGTCAGATGAAACTAAAACAAAAAAAATGGTTAATCACAGTTAGTGACTTAAAAAGCAACATGACATTACATGACTTACTTTTCACATAGGGCCAGGCTAGTTTGCATTGTGTTTTTCCCTAAATTAATACCACCAACTGATTTTTGTATTCACTGATGTTATCTTTTTCTGATATAAAAATGTTTTAATGATGTGAACCACTTAAGTTTGACAAAAAAGCAAAAACATAAGAAATCTGTAACGGGGTAAATACTTTTTTCCACAAGACCATATAAGAGAATTAAAGCACCCTTTCATTATTCACTGCAATCTACAGGGGTTGGACAATGAAACTGAAACACCTGTCATTTTAGTGTGGGAGGTTTCATGGCTAAATTGGACCAGCCTGGTAGCCAGTCTTCATTGATTGCACATTGCACCAGTAAGAGCAG
>JAHUTJ010027299.1:0-11649 GCA_036250325.1 Characodon lateralis
AGGAGCATGCCCAGGCGTTGTAGGGAGGTCATACAGGCACGTGGAGGCCACACACAATACTGAGCCTCATTTTGACTTGTTTTAAGGACATTACATCAAAGTTGGATCAGCCTGCAGTCTGTTTTTCCACTTTAATTTTGTGTGTGTCTCCAAATCCAGGCCTCCATTGGTTAATAAATTTGATTTCCATTAATGATTTTTGTGTGACTTTATTGTCAGCACATTCAAGTTTGTACAGAACAAAGTATTCAATGAGAATATTTCATTCATTCAGATCTATTTATTTTATTTGAGTGTTCCCTTTATTTTTTTGAGCAGTGTAAAGACAATGCTGTCAAGCTGTCTAAGTTGATTGCAATGAGCGATTGACTTTGCAGCAATCCCTCCTCCTGAGCAAACATGTGACAAGTGGAAAGCAATTAAAACATGAAACTACCCTAAGCTCTCTCAGGTTTTTACTACCTATCAGCACTGGGAGCATATATTTCAGGGCCAGAAGATATTTTATCATGTTGGCAATTACTGGCCAATGCTCAAGCAACATCCATAGCAGCTCTAATACAAAGAATTGCTGAATACACACACACATTATCTGCTTTAATGGTCAACACATGCCAAGAATCAGTAAACAGATCATAAACATTCCAATGACTTCAGAAATAATCATTAATGTGAGTTTAAAAGTGTTCTCTAACTTCCTGTAACAGCTAGCTGTGCTACAGAGCCAGTGCTGGCTTATAAACAGAAACAAAATCAGGGAGTTGTATTTATTTATTTATTTATTTGCCCTCCTCATTAACAGAAGTGCATCTAATAACATATTTGTTTACATCCCTGCTTCTGAAAAAATTATATTCTTTGCTTTTATGAAATCTCTACAAAGTTGCTAAAACCTCTAGCCAGCACTGCGCAGTGGTGGGCCATTACTGATCTGTGCCTGTTGGTGGAAAAAAAACTGGCATAGGTTTATCTACACATTTACAGCTTTTTAATCAAGTACAGTAGAAAGAAATATTTAAAAAGTCCAACTGAGGCTGTTGTGATACTTGTCCTTCTGTGTTTACCCCCTGCCCTCTGTACTGTGATTTCTGCCTGCAGCTTCGTTGATTCAGTCACTTTGTCTGTGTTTACAGGCTTTGAATTTCTGCTAACTGACTATTAAGATGTGTGTGTGTGTGTGTGTGTGTGTGTGTGTGTGTGTGTGTGCTTGTAAATCAATAATTATGGTGAGGTGTTAGACAGTTTGCAGTGTGTAAACACATTAATCTGAAAGTCTGAAGTTGTTTCCATGAAACTGCTAATGTGGGTACATGTATGTGTGAGCCACAGTTTTCATTTATGAAAAAATGGGAGTGTGAGTTGAAGCTCATCATGCTTGTGCTATCCTTTTTCTGCCACATTGCCATGGTGACAGTGCCCTCCCGGGGTAATGGGGACGAGTGCGCCAGAGCTATTTATTCTCTCTTTCTCCCTCTCTCCTTCCATCGTTTTTTCCATCCACCCGTGGCCCTCTCTCTCTTCATTTTCTTCCACCTCTCTCCATCTTCCTTTGCCCTCTTCCTCCTGCAGCCTCATCGTCTTTCCATCTCCCTCCTTCCTTCCTCTGCTCTTTCTTCCCCTCTCTGATTGGCTTAACAGTCTCTTCCTCAAAATAAGATAGTGCTTAATGAGACAGAGGGCGAGGAGAGTAGGAGGGGGTGACAAAGAGCAAGTGTTTTGCTTTTTTTTTTATAAAAAGAGGGGGAAAGGAGAAATTTGTGGAGGAGGAGATTCATGCAGATTTGTTTCTTTTTTCATGTAAAAAGAAAACATGATCCACGGCCCGTTCTTGGGTATTTTTATGTTAGAAAGATATTTTGTGGGATGTTTTAATCTGAATACCTGAATGCAAAGTAACTTTTTCTTTACTTTCATGCATCTTAAAGCCTTTCAGAATATAAGGTCAACACTCATCAACACTCAACTCAACATCAACACTCTCAAGGTTTTTGGTCAGACCATTCAAAGGTCCTGAATCAGCCATATATGGTGGCACACTGATGTTTTCCTGTTTTATTATGTTAACAGACACCAACTTTAATGTATTAAAGTTGGTCTCTGTCTGTTAATGTATTAAAGTTGGTGTCTGTGGGCGAGTTTATGTGATAGTCAAACAGAACATAGTGAATAACTGGGAAGTTAAATGAAAATACTTTATTTTTTTGTAAATAAAAACCTAAAAGTGGTGTGCATTTGTATTCAACCCCCTGTACTCCGGAACCCCTAAATACAGATTTCATAAGTCACCTAATTACTAAACAGAGACCACCTGTATATGAAGGTCTCAGAGGTTTGTTAGAGAACATTAGAGAACAAACAGCATCAGGAAGACCAAGGAACACCTCAGACAGGTCAGGAATGAAGCTTAAAGTAGGCTTAGCGTATAAAAACAACATCTCAAGTTTGGAACATCACACAGAGCTTGCTTCAATACATTATCCAAAAACAGAAAGAGTGCACCCTTGCTGGAAACCTATGGCCCTCCGAAACCCATAGGCCGGGCAATGAGAGCATTAATCCCAGAAGCAGCCAAGAGGTCTATGGTAAAGCTGGAGGAGCTGCAGTGCTCCACAGCTCAGGTACAATAATCTGACGACATTACAAATGTTAGTTGTGCACCCTACAAATCTGATGTTCACAGAAGAGTGAGAGGAAGTAAGCCATAAGAAGTCCTGTTAACAGTTTGTCTGAAGTCATAAAGGAGATGCGGCAAATGTGTTGAAGAAGGTGCTGTGGTAGGATGACATAAAAATAAAACCTTCTGGCCTACATGCAAAACTTTATGTATGGCTGAAAACTCATACTACAAGTCACCCTGAACACACCACCCCCATGGTGACACATGGTGGTGGCAACATTATGCTGTGGGAATCCTTTGCTTCAGCAGGGACAGGGAAAATGATCAGAGTTGATGGAAAGATGGATAAAGCTAAGTACATGACAGTCCTGGAAGAAAAAACTGTTGGAGGCTGTAAAAAACCCAAGAATGGGGTGGAGGTTCACCTTCCAGCAGGACCATAGAAACATACAACCAGAGATACAATGTAAAGGTTTGGATCAAAGCATTTTCATCTGTTTGAAGGGCCTAGAGTTGAATCGAAGTGAGAATCTGGTCAAATTAGACCAAAATTGAACTTTTTCATATAAAAATTATCTGTGGCAGAAAACACCCTGAACACACGATCCTCACTGTGAAACATGGTAGTGGCAGCATTATGCTGTGGGGATGCTTTTCTTTGGAAGGGACAGGGAAACTGGTCAGAGTTGGTCAGTTTTTTTTTCCTACCACAATCATGCACTAATTTGTACTGGTCTGTCACATAATATTCCAATAATGCACCTGAAGTTTGTCAGGTGACAGAATGTGAAAAGTTTAAGGGTATGAATACCTTTTCCAGGTTCTGTTGGGATTTTACAGAAAAAGGATATCATCACACCAAACAAGCATACAAGGAAAGGTTTTAAAGCCTGTACTCTGTTAACGTTTTCTGAAAGTGGGCCGAGATATAACAGTTGAATCATTTTTAAGAAACAATAAAATGGCCTCAGTGTTACACCAGATGCATCCTTAAATCTCAACAGTTCTCTCACATGCACAAACCCAAGCATTTATACAGGGAGGGACAACTGAGATGGTGATAGAGGCACAATTAGACAGGAGATTGAGACAGTAGGAGGGAAAGGTGGAGCGGAAGAAAGAGTAATAAAGGAGGGGGAGGGAGTGAGAGAGGAGGAGATGGGAGGGCAGGAGAGATAAATGGCTGAGGAGACGGCGAGATGAGTGAAGTCAGAGCGCAACACTCTGTGACACACTGCAGACGGGAAGACTAACGGAGCGAGAGCTGCGGAGGGGTGAGGAGAGAGGAGGGGAGAGGAGGCACGTCAGATGCCACCCTCCCTCCCTCCCTCTCTCTATTTCCTCCCCCTACCTCCCCCACTGTGTAGCAGACCTTTGCTGGATGGTAACAAGCCACTCAGACAGCTGCAGCACAAACACTCTTTCACACACACATAAAGCCGCATTTCCTGAGGATTATGTCATGCATGCACCTCTATAAATGTGTGTGTGCTGAAAAGCATTCTCTGCATATTTTCAAGGTAAAAAAAAGGTTGTTGTTCTCTGAAATCTGCCTTCGGGTCACTTTGACAGTCCACTCTCTTTCTTCTACCCTCTTCCACTCTCTCAGCCTCTGGCTCACTCTCTCTCTCTTTCCCTCTCCTCCCACCTGAGCTGTAATTTGCAGGGCTGATGAGGGTGAGGGCAGAGCAGAGGCAGGAGCAGAATTCGCCTCACTCCCAGACACACTAACACACTCTCTCTCACACTCTCACAGACAAGCGGCTGTGCAGCTGCACCGTTTACAGCTACAACTGTGGGAGAATCTGATCCTTTTGTGTGAGTCTGTTTGCTCTTTCCTAACCTCAGCTTTTTCCCTCTTTTTGCTCTCTCTCTCTCTC
Source organism: Characodon lateralis (assembly GCA_036250325.1). Lineage (NCBI taxonomy): Eukaryota > Metazoa > Chordata > Actinopteri > Cyprinodontiformes > Goodeidae > Characodon > Characodon lateralis. The sequence goes on from JAHUTJ010027299.1 coordinate 4,498, forward strand.
TCCTTCCCTCCCCACCTCCTCTCTCTCTGCTCCCCGTTGGTGTATCAGTGTGTGTGTGAAACGTGGGGATAACAGACGCATAACAGACTCATGTGAGCAGCTTCAGTGGCTGGCCTGCGAAAAAGAGGACAGGGTAGGACAGGGATAACAGAAGCCAACACCATCATTCTGATCGGATTCACACCAGACATGTGAGAAGATGTCCGTGGGCGGCTGCGCGTGTCCCGGTGAGTACAAGGCTGCTGCTGCTGCTGCCTGTCGCTGACTTTCTCTGCTTGTTGTTGTGTGTTTTGGTTGGCGAGTGCAGCTGGTGCTGTGGCGGGGTAAAATGAAAAATAAGAGAAAAGGTGCCCCCCGGGGGCACTGGGGTCCTGTTTGCAGGGACTCATGGGAGGCTGACCTCTGGGATGGCTAAGAGGATGAAGAGCAAAGGCAAAACCTAAAATAGAGGGAGCAACATGTTGTCTGGTTTCAGTGCGTGAAAATGAAACGAGATGGAGATCTTTGTTGGTACTGCCCACATCCGACCATGAAGTTGCTGTTGCTATGGAACTACAAATGCAACTTCTCCTCTTTTTGGTTCCTGTTGCTTGTGCAGATAGAGTTGGCACTCCTCCTTCAATTTGTGGAAGAAGAGAAAGATCAAAGTGTGACATTTGCAGGGCAAAGCTCAGTGGCACGGATCAGAGGCGTGCATGATTGATTGTTGCACCTTTCCCCCCCACCGAGAAGCTATTAATGAATGTTTAATGTCTTTCAGCTCACACGGGTGTTTGTCATTTAGGATCCATGAAGAGACTGAAAAAGCAGATTAAATTAGAGAAAGTGTCAAACACATGAAGCTCTGCTACATGTGTTTGTATCTAATTGGCTTTACCATCAGTAAAGATGCTAGATTTTAAATGAGTTGTCTCTACCAGCTTTGCACATCTGGAGATGGAGATCGTTGCTCATTTTTCTTTGCAAACTTGCTCAATCTCTGTAAAATTGGGTATAGTGCATGTGTGAACATCACTTTTGAAATCCTCCAACAGATTCTCAATTGGATTTAGGTCTGGACTTTGAATAGGCCATTCTAACACATGAACATGCTTTGATCCAAATCATCCCAATTAGCTCTGGCTGAATGTTTTAGGCCATTGTCCTGCTGGAAGGTGAACCTCTGGCCCGGTCTCAAGACATTTGTAGTTTCTAACAGGTTTTCTTCCATTATTCTCAGCTCCACCCGTCTTCTCATCCAATTAGACCACTTCCCACAACATGATGATGCCACCACCATGCTTTATGTTTCAACTATACCTTTTCACTCCCTCATAATGTTTTTCATTTGGATCAGAATGTTTAGTTTTAGTCTGGATTTTATTTAGGGGTCCCAAAGTAAATTCACAATTATGCATGTAATTGTGTTGGTTTATCACAGAAACTCCCAATGAAATACACTTCAGTTTGTGTTTGTAATATGACGGTTAAAGTTAAGTTGGTATGAAAACAATTGTTAAATAGGTAGTCTCCCTCCACTTTAAATTTCATAAAGCATAACACATTACCATTATTCATATCAGTATTTGTTGCTTGGCATCCACATTGCTCTTGTCCCTGACTTCATGAGAACCATTAGTTGGTTCAATATTCCCAACTTTTCAGATGACACACCTGTCGAACAATGCTGCCACAGCGAGCTGAGAGGAACCATTATCCATCATATCCCACCATACTGATTGGAGTATGACTTTGGAAGGGCAAAAGTTTTGTTTGGGTGACAGAAAACAAATGATCACTCTCATTGTATTAACTTCAATCAGTCTGAGGAGAACTGAACAAGAAGAATTGAGGTCTAGAAATAAACCCCAGCGCCGCTGGGCCGGAGGCAGTCTATTATTAAGTGTTACAGCGATTTATGTAGCACCCGATAGGAGGTGCAGGATGTTGAAATATAATCCTGATGCTGAAAATCTATTCATAATCATGACAGATGTGCCTTCATGTCTGCAGTATAGTGTAATATTTAGCAGCAGGAGAGGAGAAAGTGAAGCTAAAGTGATAGAAGTTGTGTGGAGGTGGCCTCCTCTCTTCTCCTCCCCTTGGAGGACCACAGCAGCCGCAGCAATCAAACCTCAAACAGCCAGGCCTGTGGATAAGGGAATTTATCCAACCGCTTATCTGGGATCACGTTTCCCGACTTTAGAAAGACGTAACACTAATCAGTTCCATGTTTTTAAGGTTCTGGAAACTCTTTAGCCTGCAAATTATTTAAAAATGGAAAGTTAAGAGGGAGCAAACTGAGAAGCAGTGCCAGATTTTTCTGGTCGTACCGCTGGTATAGACTGATGTTGAAGCTGGTTGTTGCAGGAAAGTGTTGTGACTGCGATCAAAACAGACAAGGATGTTTTCTCCTGAAACACAAACACAGACACACACATACACATGAGGAACCGTATCTTGCATCAGGGTAGCTGCATGCACACAGCAGCCTTCTTACAGACGTGTGTTTTCAATCTGTGTGCAGCGCCCCGTGATACGAAGGCAAACGCTGCCACCTCAGCCGTTAAACGAGCCTGTGCAGCAGAGGCAGGAGCGTTTGTTTAGAACCGAGCCTTCTCAGCTATCTTGTGGTCGGATTGCATACTTAATCAACGTGGTCATGGAAATTTCCAAAAAAGACATATGACTGCACTCACTCTTGCTCTCAGATTGTTCGCTCTGGTGTTCCCCTTTCTTTTGTTGCCCTGCTTCTTTCCTTTTGCTTTTTCTCAGAAATGACTCGCTTTCAGACACTTGCAAACAAATGAATTTGGAAAACAAAAGTAGGGTTTTTATCCGGGAAGGTCATGAAGGGAAACAAGGTGTTTGGATTTATAAAACCTCACCTGCACTCACTTACACACACACACAGTGAGGTAACTGAAAACCAATGTAAACACAGCCTCCAAAAATACGGAACAATCATCTCCATTCATTCATGTCAACTCCAGATGAACCCCAGGCTTGACCCAACGGAGGAGGTGGTTTAATTTGCTCATTTACAGCCACGTCAGTGCTCCCTCTCTGCTTTTATAACATTAAAAACAAATCACATTGGTATAGTGCCTTTCAAAATTACTCATAGAAGCTTTTCAACATTTAGTCACTCTACAACTACAAACTTCTAAGTATTTTATTGGGATTTATGTGAAGAAACAACACAAAGTGGTGCATAGTATTGGAGTGGAAAGAAGATTGCACATGGTTTTCTATTTTTAATTTTTGCATTTGATTAAACACTTTTACAGAGTGATCTTTTGCTGCATTTTCAGAGCAAGCCATTTTGGTTTGAATGGCTAGTGACTGAAGTTTTTGCCCATTTTTCTTTACAAAATAGCTCAAGCTTAAGCTTGGAGAGCATCTGTGAACATGTTTCAAGTGGCACAGACTCTCAGTTAGATTTATATTTGGACTTTGACTGTGCCATTCTAACACTTGAATATGCTTTGATGCAAATGACTCCATTGTAGTTCTGGCTGTATGTTTAGGGTTGTCCTGCTGGAAGGTGAACCTCCACCTCAGTCTCAAGTCTTTTGCAGCATCTAGCAGGTTTTCTTCTAGAATTGCCCTGTAATTAGCACCATTTATCTTTCCATCAGCTGACCAGCTTCCCTATCCCTGCTGACAAAAAGCATTCCCCAAAGCATAATGCTGCCATCACCATTTTCATGTGTGCAGTGTTACTTTTCCGCTACACGGAGCTCATCTTTTATGAAGGCCAAAGATTTTTGTTGTGGTCCTATATGACGAGAAAAGCTTCTTCCATATGTTCAGTGTGAGACCTATATTGTGACAAACTACAGACAGTACTTCTTTTAACAACTACTTGCTTGGGCGCGGTGGTGGTGCAGAGGTAAAACGTGTAACCCCTATTCATGGATTTCAGTCCTCAACACAACCTGTCGCGGGTTCAAGTCCTGGCCCAGCTGACCTTTACTGTATATCTTACTCCTCTTTCCACCCCTTTCCTGTCAGCTTACTGTTGAAAAAAACAGAAAAATAAAAGCCACTAGTGCCGTAAAAAAAGCAATGATACCCTTCTTGCAGCCCTGTGATGGATTGGCGACCTGTCCAGGGTGTACCCTGCCTCTCGCCCATAGACTGCTGGAGATAGGCACCAGCTTCCCCGCAACCCACTATGGAAGAAGTGGATTTATACTGAAATTAAAATACACACAGGTAGACTCTGTTCACTAATAAGTCGGTTTCTGAAGGCCATTGGTTTGACTGGATTTTATATAGGGGTTTCAGGGTAAAGTGGACTGATTACAAATGCACACCCCACTTTTCTAATTTGTTTTGGTAAATAAAACGCAAAGGTTTGTATCCCTTTTCTGATATTTGACAATAATACTCAACCTTATCCTGGTTTACCCCATAAACTCCAAAACTCCATTGATATCCATTGAAATCTGTGGTTTTAATGTGACAGAATGTGAAAGAATTTAAGGTATGAACACTTTTACAAGGGTCTGAAGGAGAGAGGCTGTTCTGGAAGAATATGACAAGGAACACTACATACAAAATGATAAAACCCATCTTCAGGCACTCTTGTTCCCTCTCTTGTTTACATTCCTGAGCGGTGTTCGACACACAAGGATCCTCCCCCTTCTTGTGTAGGCTCAGAGGGGTTTGTGTGTGTGTTCTAATATTTGTTACATGGCGAGGACCATTTTCCCAATGCTACATTGTGAGGACCCACTGCCTTGTGGAGGCCTGGTCCACACAAGGAAAATGCATTTCTTGGGTAAGGGGTTAGGTTTCTGACTAAGGTGTGAATTGAGTTTAGGTTAGGTTTAGGGTTAGATATGTACTAGTAATGGTTAGGTTCAGAGTTAGAGTCAAGGTTAGGCCATAGAAATGAAGGGAAAATGAAAGGAAGTCAAAGTCCCTGTAAGGATAGAAATACACTACATGTGTTTGTGTTAGAGTGTGTGTGTGTGTGTGTGTGTGTGTGTATGTGTGTGTGTATTTGTACACACACAGCTTGTGCCCCGACATGTGGGTGACATAAACAGAGAAGACAGTGTGTGGGAATAACTCCACTGAATGATGTTATTGTACAGTCAACTCCATGTTGCTGCAGATGTTTTGTAGTCGGAGGTCAACCCAAGTCTTTGTTGACCTTCTAGGACCCCCCGGACCTTTACAGGACAGCCCACCTCTTCCTCTACTGGGTGCATTAACCTCCATCTTCCCTTTTTGTCGCTCCCTCTTTCTTTCTCCTTTGACTTCCCTGATTGCTAGCGTATGTTGGCTGGATGGCTGACTCGCTGGATGAGGGGAGGAGAGAGGATGGGGGGGAGAATGAAGGGAGGAGGGAAGAGACTGTGCCCTCTCATGCAGAGAGTCACATGGTGTCCCTGATTGGAGGAAAATGAGTAAAGACTGCAGCTCTGGCTGAAATGGCAACAGACAAAAAGGCACAAAGGCTGAGCTGTTTAAAAACGGGTTGCACAACAAGAGAGCCTGAAGAGGAGGAGGAGGGTGTGACAGAGGGGAGGAGAGCGGGAGGGAGCAGACACTGAGGAAAAGATGTGGATTAAGAGAGGAAGCGGGGTGGGAGGAAAGGTGATGGGGAGGGAGAGAAAGGCAGTGAGCGGAAGAGACAAGTGGGAGATGAGCACCGTAGGAGCGCGGGAGGAGTGGGTGAGACGGGGAGTGAGGAAGAGATCAGACTGTGTTTCAATGTTTTCTGCAAGGCTGAGCGCTGACGTGATTGGCTGAATGGGTGGGGGGGAGGAGGGCCAGGAGAGAGAGCAGACCTGACTCTGAGATCAGAGACAGACAAAATGGCTCCCAGAGAACAGAGAAGGCTGCATCAGGGCCCTGTCATCTCAACTCACACAGCTGTCAGCTGACGACACACACATCTGTCACAGGCTGCATGGAGAGAGGCTGAGATGATAGGAAGTAATCCTGATCACCAACTTCCTGCAGCTCATCCATGCACTTTTTGTATTTTATAATTATTATTGAACACATATAAAACACTTTATTGCCAGCCTCAATGCTGACCCTTGTTCTAATTTGACCCCCCTCTCCTTGGCGGTGGGGCCTGTTATAACATGTGACGCACTTTATGTTGAACTTCCCCACTGCAGAGCGACTGTGTTCCCCTACCAAAGAAAACCCTGGACAGGGAAATCACCCAGTGAGTGGGAAAGTAATATAATGTGGGACAGGATGAAAACAAAACACGTCAACTCACTGCGGCCACAAGAGGGCACTGCTGTCAAAGGACAACATGAGGTTGGAGGTCAGTTGCAGTTTCTCCTACTTCTGAGGATGTGTTGTCAAGGACCCGAATGCCACACCGGGAGCCAGCGAAGAGGATCCAGTTTTCTTTCAGCTTTATTAGTGGTAGTTAAACAAATACGCTTCATTAAGCCTAAACTGTGCACAAATCCACATCCCTAGAGTCAATATATCACCTATAAAGCAGTGTTCACCTTGACAGCAAGCTTTAATTTTGTGACAATTTAGTAATTATTTTAGTTGTAGTTGAATAAATGTACTGTAAATTTAACCGACTGAAATATAAACTACATTTTTAAAGTCTGTACGATAAGAAAGCTTTTTTATTTACACCTAGATTAAATATTTATCCCAGCATAGAGGGGAATTAAAGGTATATTTAGCAAAACATTGAGACATAGATTTACTTTTGTTGTCTGAAACAGTTTTAGTTTAATTTAGTTTTTTGAATTTAAAAACAAAAATCCTTAATTGAATTTACACTATTGAAAACACATTCATTCTTCATTAAATTACAAATTGTGAAAGGAGTGCAAGTAGTGCAACAATCTAAAACCTGAGGTTAGCATTTGTCATTTTTAAAACTAAAGCTATCAATGTCAAAAATATATATATATGCAGCATATGCAACATTGCCATTAGGTCTGTTTGACCTGAACAATAAATGAAATATGAACACTTTTACAGCAGGTACCATTTTCCTGTTAAATAATAATAAAAAAAAAAAAAAAAAAAAAAAAAATATATATATATATATATATACAGGTCCTTCTCAAAATATTAGCATATTGTAATAAAGTTCATTATTTTCCATAATGTCATGATGAAAATTTAACATTCATATATTTTAGATTCATTGCACACTAACTGAAA
>JAHUTJ010027300.1:0-11644 GCA_036250325.1 Characodon lateralis
CGCATTTTCTTATTAATCAGTTCACTGTCTAACGTTCCTGTAGCCTTACGTTTAGACCCTCCTGTTGGATCATTAACTACCTGAAGAACAAATTCCAGGTTATTATCTACAGGTCCATCTGCATTCGATTGTATTAAATCATCTAGAAAGTTCTCAAAAGCAGGCAGGATCATATTTCCATCATCTGTAACAGTAAATGTGACGTGACGATTGAGATTTTCACCCACTAATTCCAGCTGCCCAACGTCGTTACGTCTGGTAAAAGATCTTGCGGCGTTGGCTAATTCAATGAGAATACGCATGATGTTTGTATAGAATGCTGCTAAATCTGGAACGTTCCCTGGACAGGGTGGTGGGATGGTAAAAGGTCTCCTTATTTCATGGTTATTAAAACGTTCACGTTCAACAACCGCTGGAGGATCTCGCCCTATTTGATCAGAACTGACCGCTACCTCCTGATTGAAATTACCCGCATGCTGATCAACATTGTGTGATGTTGAAGGATTTTGTAAGTTAGCTGATTCATTTTGCTGAATGCTTTGTGGAGACGGTGCTCTATTTAAATCTTCAACAGCCTGTTCTAATGAGCTTAAAAAGTCACCGTGCAGATTTTGATTTACTACATTTTTCACTGTTAGCAGGAGATGCATTTAACCCGATGTTAGCTGCTACTTCTGCATTAACAGAAATTTCACTAAGTTGAGCAACAACATTCCTTATTTCATCCAGGGCAAGTCTGATTCGGTTATCCCTTTCTATGAGCATAAGAAAAATCAAACAAACCTACAGAAAAAAACAACCGAAAAAAAAAGAAAACAAAAAAAAAAACACAGTGATCAGTTCAGTTTAAAATCACCTTGATGTCACCAAACTGCTTCTGTAACAGAATCTGACATGCAGCCAAAAGTGTTAGGGATGAGGTTTTATGTCGACGGTTCCGTGCGGCTGTAGAGACTTTCTTGTTGCGACGTTGATGTGCAGGTCTGGAACCAATCTGTCCTACCATCAACGTTACCTCTGTAAAGAGAATGAACAACAAAAATATATATATATATTGAAATAAACAAATTAAAGCTGAAAAAAGGGGGAATTCAAATTAATTCAGTAGGTATGAATTAAAACGTACCGCTCATTAAACCTCTCACGAGGGTCGCCCTGGTATGCAGAGCAGAGATTCGCTGTCTTTTGGCTGGTGCTAAATATTCTGTAAAAACAAAATAAAACAAAGTTACCTTACGCTGTGCAGCACTGCGTTCATAAATAAACGATAATAGTTTTAAAATAAACACGTTTTTTAAGGGGGAAGTGAACACCTATAACTTTATTACTTGTAGGTTTATAAACGAATTTTTAAATACTATAACGTTTTTACTTACTCCTGGTCTGTGCGGTAAAACCTCCAGATTTTAATTGGTTCATTTAAGCCCTTCCCCGTAACAGCCTTAAACACACCCCTGTGTTTTAATTGATTAATTTAAGGTATCGCCCCTAATGACGACAACCAATCAGCATCCACGGTTACGCCCCTCGGACACACACCCTGTTGACCCCATGACCTCCCCGCCCCCATGGCGCCATGACCCCCTTAAGGTCAAAGGTCACCTGTCAAAAAGTTTGATTGAAGGGTGTATTTTAGTCTCTGATAGGTTGTTCCTTTAATAAATAAAATCATCATTTGGAAACAGCTTTTGTATTCAAGATTATCTTTGTCTGAAATAAAACTTTGTTTGATGAACCAGAACATTTGAATGTGACAAAAAAGGATGAACAAAATAAATCTCTAAGGAGGCAAATACTTTTTCACAGCACTGTACCTCTCGAAGAACTCTTTTTCCCAACGCATCCAGAAATTGAAAGAAGCTCATAGAACTGTAACATTTCTTCCATGACTCAACATAACGTCAAGTGTCACAGTTGTGTCAAAAGCATTACAGCCAAGGAGACACCGCCACACAACTGCTGCTATTACATCGAGCCAGTCTGTGGCAGAGGTCTGAAGAGGTAGAGGGACGAGTTAATCAGGACCATAAGTGGGCATGTCCTGATCACACTTTAATGTAAGGTCAACCTTCTGTAGAACAAATGGCTGTTTCTATCTCCTCACTGTTAATGTAAATGTTAATGTTAAGATTAAATGTAAACTGTTAATGTAAATTAGGGAGAAGATGAGATAAGTGCCGATTACAGATAAAGTCTCTCTAATAGGAGACTTTGACATTCTTGCTCCATAAATACTGCCTTTAGATCTATATTAGAATCAGTTCTTAAAATGACCACTACTCCCTTGTTTTTACCAAACCCTCAGTCATGTTCTGACAGAGTTAACAACTCAGAACGCTGCCTCACAGCCCTGTGTCATCTATTTTTGATTTAGTTAGGACTTTCCATTAAAAGACTACCAAGACTCTAAGAGGAAACTTCATTAGTTTCTTTCATAGAATGTAATCAGATTTAAGAGTTCCATTATTATCTTCCTACACATTCTGATTATTGGGTTGACTGCACTGCAGCTTCATTGCTGTGTCTGTAAATTCCCAGCATAACAAATCATAAATAACCTCTCTTTTGTGCTCAGAGGCTGCAAGCCCATGGTTACTCACACATATGCTTGACTGGACAAACCGACGTCCATGTGTGATGAAAATCAAAATGCCTCATCCACTTAAACGTTTTCATTTGATATTTGTAAAGCTTCCAGTTTGTCAAGCCCACACAGAGCAGCTAATAGTGCACTGATTCACCTTGCTGTAATGTACAATGTTCTGCAGAAGTATTGATGCCCCTTGAACGTTTTCACCATCTAAAGAGTTTTGTTGGGAGTTTATTTGACAGACCAACACAAGGTAGTAAATAAATTAGAAGTATAGAAAAATGATACATACTTTTGTTTTTTGCAATTTTTCCAAATGCAAATCTGAAAAGTGTGGTGTGCACCTGTATTTATTTCCCAATACTTTGTAGAACCACTTTTCAGAGACTGGATCTAGAGCAGAACATACATTTTCAAGTCTTGCTACAAATTCTGAGTTGGATTCTGATCTGGACCATTGACTGGAACTCATAACTGTGCTTCAGGCTAAATCATTATTTTTGATATCCTGCTGCAAGGTCTTCTAAAGCCTAACAAGGTCTCCTGTTGCCGTTTATTTAGCTTCATCAACCTTCCCATCAACTTTGACCACCTTCTCTGCTGACGAAAAGCTTTCCCAGATCATGATGCTGCTATGTCACCATGATGATGGTATGTTCAGGTTGATGTGAAACTGTTTGTCTTCCTTTCCCCCATAGATTTTAAAATGGCTTGTGGTCATATATAAGAGTTGCAAGGCACTGTATAGTACACTGTTTGAGTGTTTCATTTTGCATCCTCAAGCAGATTGTTTAACCATCACCTGTAAAAAAAAGCTTAATTGTAAAATTTGGTGTTATAATTAATGTGGTGTGATTCAAAATGTCCCTCAAAAAGATCCTTTTTGTGTGCTGACAGTCAAATTATGAACTGTTCCAACTGCATTATGAAGAATCAGGTTGTAAAAAACAACTGCTTAAACTTCAGGATCTAATTATGCTTGGCCTTGACTGCTGTGATGTGCTGGTGATATCATCTGAAAGACGTAATGTAAGTGTGGAAGGGATGCGCCACAAAACTGTGTCAAAATGCTTTTTTTCACTGTAGAATAAATATTCCTTCTCATTTTTGATGAACAGTTTAAAGGATAAAAAAATGTTTTCATCTGTACCAGTAAAATCAATTTTCACCCCCCTGCAGACCACATTAAATCTGTATGTCATGGACAAAATCTTGAATAGATGTAGTTCACTTTGGTCCAAAGCAAAACAGAAGTTGATTGTGTAATATTTATTTTTATCCTGAAGAAATTCCTCATTGCCTCAGGCAGGATGACTGAGAGTCCAGAGGCAATTAGCTCTGTTTCTTTGGGACTGACTCAGCTGCTGCTGCTCCAAGAAATAACTGCAAAGAAATGTTCTGTTCACCACAGAATGTTTAAGGATATGCAGTTTCATGAAAGTGCTGAAGCTTCCAGACAAAATAGAATCTCCTCAATCCCTTCATTTATAAACCTCCATATTTTATTTCCAATTTTGCTTTTTGTCCATGTGAACACCCATGAGTCTGTGGTCCTAAAGTAAGTCACCCTGCATTGACTGAGCTGTTCAGGAGGACAAGAAATGTATGGAGTGAACTCTTCGCCTCAGTGTTCCCATCATTCAGTCTCAGTATTACTCCATCTACGCATCTTCTATACCCGATAATTCCTTTGCCGGATCATGGCATAGGCTTGGGTGGAAAGACTTGAGACTTACTTGTGACTTGGCAAGTATCGTAGGCAGAATAAAGCAATTATAAAACAATCACAGAATTGGTAATAGGACGTTTGAGTGAAATGTTCTTAGAAGTTAGTTAGAATTAAAGTTTCTTTTTTTGAGTAAAAGCATTCAAAATGAGTCAAAATTTATCTGAACACAAAGAGAAAATTATCCAGTCACAGCAACTTAATGAATTTATGCATCTAGACATGGCAAAAACAACCTAGTGGAGTTTAAGATCAGAATAGTAAAGAAAATGGATTTAAGTGACTTACAACGTGGCCTGGTTGTTGTTAGCAGATGTGCTGGTCTGAGGTATTTCAGAAAATTGTCCAAAAATATAAAATATCCAATGATAAGCAGTTGTGTTAAAAAATGCTTTGCTGATGTCAGAGGTCAAGGGAAAATGGGCAGACCTGTTTGAGAACATAGACTAACGACAATGACTCAAATAACCACATATTCCTAGCAACGTAGTTAGAATACCATCTCTAAAAACACAATACATCTAAAAGCAGATTGCTTGTAGCAACACAAGGCCGTACTGGCTGCCACCTCTGGACAGCCAACACTGAGGCTACAATTCATGCAAGGTATCTGGAATGGCAAAATGTTATCTGTGCAGATGAAGCAAAATTTCAAGCTCCGACATTCAAATGGTAGGGCCAAAATGTGGTGTAAAAACATAAAAGCATGGATGCATCCTGCTGTGTATCAACAGTTCATCCTGCTGATGGTGGTATATTGCCATGGGAGGTATTTTCTTGGCACACTTTGGGCTAGTATGAATCAAGTAAACTCTAGAGCCTAGTAGTGTTGGTGACTATGTCTTTCCCTTTATGACCACAGTGTACCCATCTTCTGATGACTACTTCCAGCAGGGTAGTGCACCATGCCACGAAGCTGAAGTCTTTTCTAACTATTTTCTTCAAATCTAGTTTCTTGATCATGACAATGAGTTGACTGTACTCCAATGGCCTCAATCCAGCAGAGCACCTGTGGAATAGTGAACAAGAGATGTTCACTATGGATTTGTAACTGACAGTTCTGCAGCAACTTTGTAATGCCATCATGTCATCATGTATCATATCTCTGAGGAATGTTTTTTGATGGAAATTCTTTTCTTAATTGTCCCAAAGTGTATGACCTTTAGGTTACCTCACTCCTCAGAACATCTGTGTTAGAGGAGGAAGCTGTAAAGCCATTATCAGAAGTTTAATGGTTAAAACTCATGCTTTAGGGTGATGTCTCAGGAAGAGCAGATAGGTCTGTTCCTAGATAACTTTGTCACCTCTGAACCCAAGGAGGGTCTGGGCCATAAAACACAGACTCTTTGAAGTTGAGATAACACTGTCATGTTTGGTATAAATACTGTCTGTAAATGGTGTTTGTGGCTCTGCGTTTGAAGACAGGGTCTTCAAACGCTTAATGCCTTTAAATAAAACTTATAAAGACAAAGTCCGGATTTTCTCTTGTTATGAGTCAACTTCTATCCACTTTGATAAGAAAATTCCACAATAGTTTCTAACATCTTGTTGAATTCATGGCATAAAGGATTAGGTTAACTCTGAAGGCAAGAAGGTAGGAAGTTGTATACCAGATTTGTTTCTTTAGTTAATCCTTAAATAAATTCTAACATGGCGAACAATGCTATATAATCATCTTAATAATATTTTGATACCACCATTAAACCTAAAGGACAACAAAATCACAAAAGCATTGGTATCATTCACTATTCCACGTCTTAGAAGGACATACCAAGCCATTTTCCTTTGTTTCATTCTTAGTCAGGGTGAAAGAGAGCATCAAATCTTGAGAGCCTCAAACCTCTTCAGCTCATTCATAATTTAAAACGCTCCATTTAGAACACATCTCTGCTCGTCTGGTCTATTTGTTATTCATAGAAGTAAGTGTAAGACAGTGTTTGATTTGAGGACTAAGTAAATACACGGAACGTAAAAGTGCCAAAAGCTTGCTGGCAGGGATGAGCTATTCTAGGAGGGATATCTGTCAGTACCTTTACGCAGAAAGAAGTTTGGCTTTGACTTAGACAGCTGGCTGAATGTTAACAGTGTATATTTTCAGAAAGAGGAAATGGCGACCCATTTTACTAGAACACAATCTATATAGTCAAATAAAGCTATAATATTTTACATCATGTAATTTGGCAAGCCTTTTCTGTTAGATGATGGACGTTGGCTGTTATGTTGTTAAAAAACAAACATGGTAGGCAAGTTTACTCGCCTGCATCTTTTAACAAAACAGGAATCACATGCATTCATTTACCACCCACATGCAATTCAACTTCATTGTTTTGAAAAGCTTAAAAATATTCTTTGTATGCTTCATGTCAGTGACAAATCTCCTCTCACCTTATAGATTTTCTAACTCAGCCTGTCAATATACCAGCTTGAGAGATTGGAGTTTCTCATCCTGTGCTATTACAACAAAAATTCTGTATAACTGCCCAATTGATGACAGATGGATGAGGCTTACAATGGGTAATAAATACACACCAAATTTGTAATGTTTTAGAGGGAGCATACTGATGGGGAAATAAAAACCCACATGTAATCAATACAAAACATGCTCTGGGGCTCTCGCATTTTGCCAGCAGGGGTAATCTACAATTCCATTTGTAGCAGAGAGCATCTTATTGGAATATAATGAGTGGGATTGCTGCTGCTGCCGCAGGTAAGGCATTACTGTCTGTGTTTATTGTGATTACACAAGGCAATTTTAGCAGCTGCTGTAGTATTTGAAAGCAAGAAATAAGCTTCAGGGTGCATGAATAGAAATGCTTCAAATTTCAGTCAAGGACAAGGTCTCAGTGTTATTTTCAATGCTAAATCACTGGGATCATAAAACCAGTCACACTACTATATTTGTCTCTGTCACATAAGTGTTGTTTGTGCTAATTATTGCATAAGCTCCTAGTCAAGGTAGAAACAGAGGCATCCTTTTCTGGGAGAGAACATTTGTGTGACTGAAAATGCCAAAGGGTTATTTGCATATTTATTTATCATGCAAACCTCATTAGGGGGACTCTTCCACAAAACAAGAGCAAAAGGGGTAATCCGAAATAGACAGAATAATTTTTATACAACATGAAAAAAAAAAAAACCCACACATCTATTCATCTGTCTGTCCATCAATCTGCTTTTTGAACTTTGGGTTGCACATGAGGTCCAGGAAGGACACCCAGACAACCTTCTCCCCAGTGGCACTCATTCATTCAGTGTTCCCAGTACATGGAGGGGCAATGTTGTCTGTGTATCTTCTCTGGGCTTATCCTACTGCTATTCCCCCCTTCTGTTGAGGCACTTTTCTCCTTTATTGATTAATTTACTCTTACCAGTCACAATATTAGGTATAACTTGCTAGTAGTGGGTTGAACCCCTTCTTGCCTTCAGAGTGAACTTATTAACTGAGGATTTGGAAATACTTCACTCCATATTGCCATGATAGCATCACACTGTTCCTGCAAAATCGTTCACTGCACATCAGTGATGAGAATCTCCTATTTTATTCCCTCCCAAAGGTTCCCTATTGAATTGAGATCTGGTGGCTGTGGGGGCCTTTGGAGTATAGTGATCTGAGCTTTGTCACTCTGCTTCATTATCCTACTACTCTTCAATTTGCATAATTTGCAGTTATTTTAGCTTTCAGTGTTACCTTTTTTCTCTGTTTATTTCTCTTCGTGGAAATTTCATCTGACCTAGCATTCTGTTTAGGTGTGACTTACCTGGACTGACACACCGAATAAACTACTGCCGCCCATTTTCCACTGGCTCGATTTGGCCCTACTCAACTCCGTTCGGCTCGCTTTGCGGGCGTTTCCATTAGTTCTTTCCATACCAGTACCTACTTTTTTGGTCCCTGCTCCTGAGCAGGTCTGACCAGGGCTGAGTAGGGACTACATGTGACATGAACAGACAGCTGTTCACTGATATATATATATATATATATAGTTCTGGCTGGGCTGTAGATCATTTTATACATGAAAAAACATATATGACAGTATTAGTATTTAGTTTATTTATGTTTTAATTTTGTGTTTAATTATTATTTTTTTTTTTTATCGTTATCATGCATATTACTTAAATGGGACAATCTCACACAGTAACGTTAATAGCAGCATAGCACACTGCACTGAAGGCTGGAGGCAGTGCTTCAGCTACCCTAGCTCCAGCCGTCAGTTGGTTAGTGGAAACACAACAGGTACTGTACTATGTGGATAGAGGCCAAGTGGAGCAGAGCCGCGCCGCCTAGAACGACGCAGTGAAATAGGGGCATTAATGTTCTCCTTCTATTGAAGGCACACTTGACCCTGTCTTTCAATGTTTAACCCTGTCTGTCTCCTAGACATGACTATTGGTTGAGCTTTTGCTGCGACTAACTATATGTGTTCTCTTTCATCCTACAGACTTGTAAACTGTCTCAGAGCTTATCTGCAATTTTATTTTTTTTTAACATAGATATCACTCCTAGATCAGTGGCTGCTCACACTGAGTCAGGTTGAGAAGACGTGTTGTGGACTGAATCGTGCCTTATCCTGCTGGAAGAAACCATCAGAAAGAACATCAGAACAAATAACACACCAGTAGGCCATCATCATCAGCATGAACCATTGAATCATGCTTTCATGATGTTTACTGCAGTCTCTTGTAGGTCAACAGTATTCTTCAAGGTTTAATCCTAAAATGTAAAGTCTGTCTTCAATAAATTGTCAGTACATGTCTAAAGAGCCCATGCAACATCTAAATGTATTAAAATTATTGTATTTTACATAATGTAAGAAATAGAAGCTGCTACTAATTAAAACATAGCAAAAATCATGCTTTCTAACATCTGACATATAACATAACTGATACCTCGGTTTAAATACATCTTTCCTTATGGAACATCTGATTGAACCATCAAACAAAGAAGGCATAAACTTAAACATAAACTCAGGATGTCTTGATCTCCTGGTATTTGGGTTTGAACTTTCTTTTTGTTTCTGTTTTCAGTACGTCCTTGTTGCTTATTTCTGTTCATTTAAGTCTTGCCATACTGGCTCATTCCTTTGTGTTTAGTTTCCCAGATCATTCTTGTGTTCTTTGTACATATAGATTTATTCCTGCTAGATCTTTGTTAGATTTTTCCCCTGGGTTGCTTTGTATCTCAGTTCAGCTCTACACGCGTTAATTATTATCTCTCCCTTAGTTTCCCTGCTTTTCTTCTTACTCGGCTGTTCTTGATCATCCCCTGATTACCTCACTTGCATTCAGTGCCATTCTTCATTCATCCTTCAGTTTTAAGCTTACCGGTTGTCATTGTTCTGTGTTGGATCCTCTTGTTATTGTCCGTTTCCATGCCCATTGTTATGCTCGTGCTCCTAGTCCCATTCTCCTGATGCTCCCCAGAAAGTTTGGTACTATTCCTTATTTTATTAGGCTTCACAATGTGCATCCAACATTCCGGTCTGGATTTGATCAAACTCCAAAACCACAAATCATGACACAAAATAATCAAATCTAACCCTACTCTTACATCAGAGATTTTTATAGACAACAGAATCATTTGGCTGTTTTGTGAGATAGTAAAACACCTCCGGCCTTCTCAATAGTCAGGATCATCGGAACTCACACACCCCGGATGATAAAATGAGAAGACAGGGCATGATTGCCTCCCAGTTCTCATCGTAGTTCAATGAGCTGTGAGGCTATGCAGAGTTTACTGTGGACTTTTTCATGCCATGATTTATTTCCCAAACACTAAGTGCTCAAACAGCCCTAGGAAAGATAATTGCTAGTGCAGTTATGGCTTTATACATATTAATAACCAGATGGATGACAACTGCTATGAAATATCTGAATCTGTGTTCGGCTCACTGGGATGGGGATCTACTGACTCAAGTCACAGGATTTTTAATAAATCTACACTGGGAATGAAAGCCTGTGATCAGCAGGATTTACTCTCAAGTTAAAAGATAAAATATCATCTTTCAGGAGGATTGTATAAAAAGCTAGGATTTTCAACGTTCTATCTAGATGAACCACAAAACTTCTAGAATAATTTTCCTTGGTCAGACAACAAGTAAAAAGTTAGATACCTGGTCATGATATAGAGCAGCTGGTTTGGTAAAAGACAGATAGAGCATGTCACCACAAACTTATACCATTTTTCAAGCATTTTTTCTTTTAATTTGTCAGGAGAAATTGTTTACTCATTTTTAGCAGGAACAAAATGCATGTATTGTACCATTTTACCATTTAGCCTCTGAAGGTAATTGCTCACCTCAGAAAGGTGTGGCTGCAACAATCTATTCAAGAACACAATACTTTCAATGAGGATATTTTCATGCAGACCATAATATATGGTTCATTAACTTCATACCTTGGCAGTGTCAGTGTGTGCTATTAGTTTTACAAGCAAAAAAAGCAAAAAAATGTCAAATGAATTTTGTTACCTTAATATGTGATTCATGTGATTCCATTTGTTCTCCAAATCGTTTTGTTTTGCAATTTGTAATTGTGCCACCTATCATGTGCAGAAGACAATTACACACGTTTTCCGACCACAATTTCCTTCATTAATAAGCAATTACATTAAAACACTCATTCCCTGCTGGCAGATTTATTGTGACTGCAAGGAGCTTTATGTAGATGTTGACACAGAGTTAATTGCCGCAGCATTGCAATTCACTTTCTGTGGTCCTCGGTGATAATTAAAATCGCTGTCATGTTGCAGAGCCAGTGGCGTTACTGTCTTATCTTACCAGCTGGGACTCTTGATCCTTGCCTGTGGGGGTATCCTTCACAACATCATTTCAGTTCTATAAACCTGCTGCAAGAAGAGATGACATTATTTTTTTATCCTATTATTTTATTGTTATCCCGCTGTTGTCATTGCTGCAAGTGTTTACCTTTTTTTTTCTAAAATTCTGTGCGAGGCAGAGTGGTTACGTTACGTGCCAATTAAATTAAATAAATGAGTATGTCAAACTAGCTGAACAACCCATGAGAGCCATCCTAAAGCAAATTGCAGGACTCCTTTGGAAATTGTAGGGATTCAATTTATTTTAGATGAAATAAATAGTCATATTAATATACAGATAATGTTGGCCAAACAAATTCAATTCAGTTTATTTATATAGCGCCAATTCACAACACATGTCGTCTCAAGGCACTTCACAAAGTCAGGTCCATACATTCCGATTAATCCTAACCATTGAACAGTGCAGTCAGATTCAGTTATTTATTCAAATTGGATAAAACGTTTTTCTGTCTAAGGAAACCCAGCAGATTGCATCCAGTCAGACACTTGTAGC
>JAHUTJ010027301.1:0-11642 GCA_036250325.1 Characodon lateralis
ACGGTAAGTTAAAATAAACAAGTTAATTGCCAAGCATAGTTATATAATATGTAGGGAGATCGATATATCCAGAGAAATTCTGCACAAAATAGGAGAACTTTAAATGCCACACAGAAAGATCTGCACAATAAGACTTCAAACCGGAAACCTTGCAGTGAAGTGGAAGTGCAAATAAACAAACACAACTTCTGATCCAGTTGAAATTTTTCTCTTGGTGTTTATGTTTACCAAGGGGAAAATAAAGTTACATAAATAAATTATCTCATAGTATTGTCTAATATTTCTGTAGGCAATTGATGTTATACATTGGGATGTTTTTGTAAATTTATAAGCTGACTATCGTCGAAACATTCATGAAAAGGTGGCATAAAGTTCACCTAAAAATGCCTGTGTAGCTGAGATTTGAACCAGAGATCTCTTATGCTAAATTAATGCAATGTCGTCAGTATATACTTTATATTCACTGATAGAAATGTGATGGAGAGAGGGGAAGACATGCAGCAAAGGTCAATGGCCGGGACCCGAAACTGTGATGACCTCTTCGAGCACTGTAGTCACTATACATGGGTGGCATGCATTACCCCTGCGGAACCCCCACACCGGATGCTACACTGTCTTAATATATATGAAGCATATTGTGGATGACTTATACAAACATCACACAAATCAAATTAATCTGAATAATTGATGTTTTTGTTCTTTATTTTTTTATATAAACAATTAATTTCATGTCTAACTTTGTACTGACAATGAACACTTTTGTTAATGCAGAAAATGCAGAAAATTAATATTCAGCACAGTGATGTATTTATACATATAAAATAAATATTATTTGGTTTATACATACTAAAACTAAATGCTATATATGCATATTTGTTTACAGTTACAGACCTCTCACTGCTATTTAGTGTCTAATATGGTACTGATTATAAACACTTGTTAAAAGTCTGGACAAATACTGAGATCACATTTTCCAAATACGTACACTAACTGTGAGTAATATTATAACAAAATTTACATAAGATTTTCTCTTCTGAAAAGAAAATGCAAAACATGAATGTCAAGCACAGTGATGGATTTATAAATATGAAATAAATATGAATTTGTTTTATGAATATTAGAAGTAAATTTAAATAGATATACATTTCAAAACACAATAAATTAAAAAACAAACACACATATGAATAAATAGTTAAAATTTTTTCACATTTTCTGAAAACTTCCTGTCCAGGTTTTAGCTAAATATAGCTACTGTAAAGACTGCTGTGAGCAAAAGGAAACTTGCTTTATGATTCACTGCTGAAGAGGCTGTTGTTGACAATGTGGTTGATTTTGTTGGAGTGGTGGTGGCTGTGGTTGTAGCAACTGTGGTTGAGGAAGAAATGTCTGTTGCTGTAGCACCACTAGTACCTGGGAAAACAGAACTTTCTGTTGCAGCTGATGTTACTGGACCACCACTGACAGTTGTTTTAGCAAATGATGGAACAGCGGTGTTGCTTGTTGAACCAGCTGTGGCTACTGGGACAACAGTGTTTGTTGGAGCAGCAGTGGGTGTGATTAGGGCACTGGTGGTTTTGGCGGGGGCAGATGTGGCTGAGATGGTTGCTGCAGTGGTTATAAGTGGGGAAGCACCAGCTGTGGTTATTGTTAAAGAAGCTGGGGTTGTTGTTGTAGTGGTTCTGTTTGTTGTTGAAGCAGCTGTGGTTGTTGTTGGAGAATTTGTGGTTGTAGTTGGAAGAGCTGTGGTTGTAGTTGGAGTAGCTGTTGTTGTAACCGCTGTGATTGTTGTTGGAGAAGCTTTTGCTGCTGTTGGAGGAGCTTGGGTTCTTGTTGGAAGAACAGTGGTTGTTGTTGAAGCAACAGTGGTTGTTGTTGGAAAAAATTTGGTTGTTGCAGGAGTAGCTGTGGGTGTTGTTGAAGCAGTTGTAGCTACTGGAGAAAGTGTGGTCATAGTTGGAAGAGTTGAGGTTGTTTTCAGGGCAGATGTGGTTTTTGTTAGAGCAGCTGTTGTTGTTGTCGTTGAAGCAACAGTGGTTGTTGTTGGGAGAGATGTGGTTGTTGTGGTAGCAGCTGTGGTGGTTGATCGTGAACCTGTGGTTGTTGTAAGACCAGCTGTGGTTGTTGTTGAAGCAGTTGTGGGAGAAGCTGTGGTTGTAGTTGGAGCAGCTGAGGTTGTTGTCAGAGCAGATGTGATTGTTGTTGGAGCAGCAGTGGTTGTTGTTGAATAAGCTGTTGTTGTTGTTGGGAGAGATGTGGTTGTTGTGGTAGCAGCTGTGGTTGTTGTTAGAGAAGCTGTGGTTGTTGATGGAAGAGCTGTGGTTGTTGTAGGAGCAGCTGTGGTTGTTGTTGAAGCAGCTGTTGTTGGAGAAACTGTGGTTGTAGTTGTAGTTGGAAGAGATGTGGTTGTTGTAAGGGCAGCTGTGGTTGTTGCTGAAACAGCTGGTGGTGGAGAAGCTGTGGTCATAGTTGGAAGAGTTGTGGTTGTTTTCAGGGCAGATGTGGTTGTTGTTAGAGCAGCTGTTGTTGTTGTTGTTGAAGCAGCTGTGGTTGTTGTTGGGAGAGCTGTGGTTGTTGTTGAAGAAGCTGTTGTTGTTGGGAGAGTTGTGATTGTTGTTGGAGCAGCAGTGGTTGTTGTTGAAGCAGCTGTTGTTGGAGAAGCTGTAGTTGTTGTTGGAAGAGATGTGGTTGTTTTCAGGGCAGATGTTCTTGTTGTTGGAGCAGCTGTTGTTGGAACATTTGTGATTGTTGCTGTAGAAACTGTCGTGGTTGGAACAGCTGTAGTTGTTGTTGGTATAGTTGTGGTTGTTGTGGGAGCAGCTGTGGTTATTGTTGAAGCAGCTGTGGTTGTTTTTGGGAGAGTTGTGATTGTTGTTGGAGCAGCAGTGGTTGTTGTTGAAGCAGCTGTTGCTGGAGAAGGTGTGGTCGTAGTTGGAAGAGTTGTGCTTGTTTTCAAGGCAGATGTTGTTTTTGTTAGAGCAGCTGTTGTTGTTGTTGAAGCAACAGTGGTTGTTGTTGGGAGAGATGTGTTTGTTGTGGTAGCATCAATGGTTGTTGATGGTGAAGCTGTGGTTGTTGTAAGACCAGTTGTGGTTGTTGTTGAAGCAGTTGTGGGAGAAGCTGTGGTTGTAGTTGGAGCAGCTGTGGTTGTTGTCAGAGCAGATGTCTTTGTTGTTGGAGAAGCTGTGTTTGTTGTGGGAGCAGCTACAGTTGTTGTTGGAGCAGTTGTGGTTGTTGTGGGAGCAGCTGTGGTTGTTGTTGAAGCTGCTGTGGTTGTTGATGGAAGAGCTGTGGTTTTTGTAGGAGCATCTGTGGTTGTTGTTGAACCAGCTGTTGTTGTTGGAGAAACTGTGGTTGTAGTTGGAAGAGATGTGGTTGTTGTAAGGGCAGCTGTGGTTGTTGCTGAAACAGCTGTTGGTGGAGAAGCTGTGGTCATAGTTGTAAGAGTTGTTGTTATTTTCAGGGCAGATGTGGTTGTTGTTAGAGCAGCTGTTGTTGTTGTTGTTGTGGGAGCAGCTATGGTTGCTGTTGAAGCAGCTGTGGTTGTTGTTGGGAGAGTTGTGATTGTTGTAGGAGCAGCAGTAGTTGTTGTTGAAGCAGCTGTTGTTGTTGGAGAAACTGTAGTTGTTGTTGGAAGAGATGTGGGTGTTGTTGAAGAAGATGTGGTTGTTATTGGAGAAGCTGTTGTTGTTGTGGGGGCAGCTGTGGTTGTTGTTGAAGCAGCTGTGGTTGTTGTTGGGAGAGTTGTGATTGTTGTTGGAGCAGCAGTGGTTGTTGTTGAAGCAGCTGTTGTTGGAGAAGATGTGATTGTTGTTGGGATAGCTGTGGATGTTGTGGTAACAGCTGTGTTTGTTGTTAGAGAAGCTGTGGTTGTTGATGGAAGAGCTGTGGTTGTTGTTGAAGCAGCTGTTGTTGGATAAACTGTGGTTGTTGTTGCAGAAGCTGTGGTTGTTGATGAAGAAGATGTGGTTGTTGGAGAAGCTGTTGTTGTGGGAACAGCTGTGGTTGTTGTTAAAGCAGCTGTGGTTGTTGTGGTATTAGCTATGGTTGTTGCTGAAGCAGCTGTGGTTGTTGTTGGGAGAGTTGTGATTGTTGTTGGAGAAGCAGTGGTTGTTGTTGAAGCAGCTGTTGATTTAGAAGCTGTGGTCGTAGTTGGAAGAGTTGTGGTTGTTATCAAGACAGATGTGGTTGTTGTTAGAGCAGCTGTTGTTGTTGTTGTTGAAGCAGCTGTGGTTGTTGTTGGGAGAGCTGTGGTTGTTGTTGGAACAGCTGTGGTTGTTGTTGAAGCAGCTGTGGTTGTGGTTGGAGAAGCTGTGGTTGTTGTGGGGGCACCTGTGTTTTTTGTTGAATTAGCTGTGGTTATTGTTTGAGCAACTGTGGTTATTGTTTGAGCATCTGTGTTTGTTGTTTGGACAAATGGGGTTGTTGTTGGAGCGGAACTGGTTGTTGTTGGAGCAGCTGTTGTTGGAACATTTGTGATTGTTGCTGGAGAAACCGTCATGGTTGGAACAGCTGTAGTTGTTGTTGAAGCAGCTGTTGTTGGAGAAGATGTGATTGTTGTTGGGATAGCCGTGGATGTTGTGGTAACAGCTGTGGTTGTTGTTAGAGAAGCTGTGGTTGTTGATGGAAGTGCTGTGGTTGTTGTTGAAGCAGCTGTTGTTGTTGGAGAAACTGTGGTTGTTGATGGAGAAGCTGTGGTTATTGATGAAGAAGATGTGGTTGTTGGAGAAGCGGTTGTTGAGGGAGCAGATGTGGTTGTTGTTGAAGCAGCTGTGGTTGTTGTTGGGAGAGTTGTGGTTGTTGTTGAAGCAGCTGTTGTTGTTGGAGAAACTGTGGTTGTTGTTGGAAGAGATGTGGTTGTTTTCAGGGCAGATGTGATTGTTGTTAGAGCAGCTGTTGTTGTTGAAGCAGATGTGATTTTTGTTGGGTTAGCTGTGGTTGTCATTGGAAGAGCTGTTGTTGTTGTTGTTGGAAAAGCTGTGGTTGTTGTGGTAGCAGCTGTGGTTGTTGTTGGAGAAGCTGTGGTTGTTGTGGGAGCAACTGTGGTTGTTGTTGAAAGAACTGTAGTTGTTCTTGGAACAGCTGTAGTTGTTGATGCAGTTGTTGTTGTTATTGGAGCAGCTGTTGATGGAACAGTTGTTATTGTTGCTGGAGAAACTGTCGTGGTTGGAACAGCTGGAGTTGTTGTTGGTATAGTTGTGGTTGTTGTGGGAACAGCTGTGGTTGTTGTTGAGAGAGCTGTGGTTGTTGTTGAAGCAGCTGTGGTTGTTGTTGGGAGAGTTGTGATTGTTGTTGGAGCAGCAGTGGTTGTTGTTGAAGCAGCTGTTGTTGGAGAAGCTGTGGTTGTTGTTGGAAGAGATGTGGTTGTTTTCAGTGCAGATGTGGTTGCTATTGGAGCAGGTGTTGTTGGAACAGTTGTGATTGTTGCTGGAGAAACTGTCGTGGTTGCAACAGCTGTAGTTGTTGTTGGTATAGTTGTGGTTGTTGTGGGAGCAGCTGTGGTTATTGTTGAAGCAGCTGTGGTTGTTGTTGGGAGAGTTGTGATTGTTGTTGGAGCAGCAGTGGTTGTTGTTGAAGCAGCTGTTGTTGGAGAAGCTGTGGTTGTTGTTGAAAGAGATGTGGTTGTTTTCAGGGCAGATGTGGTTGTTGTTGGAGCAGCTGTTGTTGGAACAGCTGTGATTGTTGTTGGAGAAAATGTCGTTGTTGGAACAGCTGTAGTTGTTGTTTTTGAAGTTGTGGTTGTTGTGGGAGCAGCTGTGGTTGTTGTTGGAAGAGCTGAGGTTGTTGTTGGAGCAGCTGTAGTTATTGAAGCAGTTGTGATTGTTGTTGGAGAAGCTTTGGTTGTTGTTGGAGAAGATGTGGTTGTTGTTGGAGAAGCTGTGGTTGTTGTTGGAGAA
This sequence comes from Characodon lateralis, assembly GCA_036250325.1. Lineage (NCBI taxonomy): Eukaryota > Metazoa > Chordata > Actinopteri > Cyprinodontiformes > Goodeidae > Characodon > Characodon lateralis. The sequence continues at coordinate 5,895 of JAHUTJ010027301.1, forward strand.
GCTGTGGTTGTAGTTGGAACACCTGTGGTTGTTGTTGGAGCAGCTGAGGTTGTTGTTGAAGCAGCTGTGGTTGTTGCCGGGAGAGCTGTGGTTGTTGTGGGAGCAACTGTGGTTGTTGTTGAAGTAGCTGTTGTTGTGGGACCAGCTACGGTTGTCGTTGAAGCTGCTGTAGTTGTTGTGGTTGGAGAAGCTGTGGTTGTTGTTGGAAGAGCTGTGGTTGTTGTGGGAGCAGCCGTGGTTGTTTTGGAAGCAGTTGTGCTTGTTGTGGGAGCAGCTGTAGTTGGTGTTGAAACAGTTGTGATTGTTGTTGGAGAAACTGTCGTTGTGGTTGGAACAGCTGTAGTTGTTGGTAGAGTTGTGGTTATTGTTGAAATAAATGTGGTTGTTGTTGGAAGACCTGCGATTGTTCTTGGAAGAACAGTGGTTGTTGTTGGGAGAGCTGTAGTTGTAGTGGGAGCAGCGGTGGTTGTTGTTGAAACAGCTTTTGTTGTTGGAGAAACTGTGGTTGTTATTGGAGAAACTGTGCTTGTTATTGGAGCAGCTGTAGTTGCTGAAGCTCTTGTGATTGTTGTGGGAGCACCTGTGGTTGTTGTTGAAACAGCCGCTGATGTTGTTGAAGCAGCTGTGGTATCTGTTGGAGAAGCTGCAGTTGTAGTAGGAAGAGGTTTGGTTGTTATCAGAGCAACCGAGGTTGTTGTTGGAGCAGCTGTTGTTAGAACAGCTGTGATTGTTGTTGGAGAAACTGTTGTGGTTGAAACAGCTGTAGTTGTTGTTGGTAGAGATGTGGTTGTTGTGTGAGCAGCTGTTGTTGTTGTTGATGCAGCTGTTGTTGTGGTTGGAGAAGCTGTGGTTGTTGTTGGAAGAGCTGTGGTTGTTGTTGGAGCAGCTGTGGTTGTTGTTGGAGAAGCTGTGGTTGTAGTTGGAAGAGCTGTGGTTGTTGTTAGAGCACCTGAGGTTGTTGTTGAAGCAGCTGTGGTTGTTGTCGGGAGAGCTGTGGTTGTTGTGGGACCAGCTGTGGTTGTTGTTGAAGCAGCTGTTGTTGTGGGACCAGCTGTGGTTGTCGTTGAAGCAGCTGTTGTTATTGGAGGAGACGTGGTTGTAGGTGGACGGTTTGTGGTTGTTGTCAGAGCAGATATGGTTGTTGTTGAAGCACCTGTGGTTGTTGTCAGAGCAGATGTGGTTGTTGTTGGAGAAGCTGTTGTTGGAACAGCTGTGATTGTTGTTGGTAGAGTTGTGGTTGTTGTGGGAGCAGCTGTGGTTGTTGTGAGAGCAGCTGTGCTTGTTGTTGATGCAGCTGTTGTTGTGGTTGGAGAAGCTGGGGTTGTTGGAAGAGCTGTGGTTGTTGTTGGAGCAGCTGTGGTTGTTGTTGGAGAAGCTGTGGTTGTAGTTAGAGCAGCTGAGGTTGTTGTTGAAGCAGCTGTTGTTGTTGTCGGGAGAGCTGTGGTTGTTGTGGGAGCAGCTGCTGTTGTGAGACCAGCTGTGGTTGTCATTGAAGCAGCTGTTGTTATTGGAGGAGACGTGGTTGTAGATGGACGGTCTGTGGTTGTTGTCAGAGCAGATATGGTTGTTGTTGAAGCATGTGTGGTTTTTGTCAGAGCAGATGTGGTTGTTGTTGGAAAAGCTCTCGTGGTTGGAACAGCTGTAGTTGTTGTTGGAACAGCTGTAGTTGTTGTTGGAGCAGCTTTGGTTGTTGTTGAAGGAGCTGTGGTTGTTCTTGGAGCATCTGTAGTTGTTGAAGCAGTTGTGATTGTTGTTGGAGACGCTTTGGTTGTTGTTAGAGACGCTTTGGTTGTTGTTGGAGAAGATGTGGTTGTTGTTGGAGAAGATGTGGTTGTTGTGGGAGCAGCCGTAGTTGTTGTTGAAGCAGTTGTGCTTGTTGTGGGAGCAGCTGTACTTGTTGTTGAAGCAGCTGTGGTTGTTATTGGAGGAGACGTGGTTGTAGGTGGAAGGTCTGTGGTTGTTGTCAGAGAAGATATGGTTGTTGTTGAATCACCTGTGGTTGTTGTTGGAGAAGCTGTGGTTGTTTTTGGAACAGCTATGGTTGTTGTTGAGGCACTTGTGGTTGTTGTCAGAGCAGATGTGGTTGTTGGAGAAGCTGTTGTTGGGAAAGCTGTGATTGTTGTTGGAGAAACTGTCGTGGTTGTAACAGCTGTAGTTGTTGTTGGTAGAGTTGTGGTTGTTGTGGGAGCAGCTGTAGTTGTTGTTGGAAGAGCTGTGGTTGTTCTTGGAGCAGCTGTAGTTGTTGAAGCAGTTGTGATTGTTGTTGGAGAAGCTGTGGTTGTTGCTGGAGAAGATGTGGTTGTTCTTGAAGCAGTTCCTGTTGTTGCTGGAGAAGCTGTGGTCGTAGTTGGAGGAGATGTGGTTGTCAGGGCAGCTGTTGTTGTTAATGTTGAAGCAGCTGTGGTTGTTGTTAAAACAGCTGTTGTTGTTGGAGAAACTGTGGTTGTTGTTGGAGGCGCTGTGTTTGTTGTAGGAGCAGCTGTGGTTGTTCTTGAAGCAGTTGTTGTTGCTGGAGAAGCTGTGGTCGTAGTTGGAAGAGTTGTGGTTGTCAGGGCAGCTGTTGTGGTTGTCAGTGCAGCTGTTGTTATTGTTGAAGCAGCTGTGGTTGTTGTGGTTGGAGAAGCTTTGGTTGTTTTTGGAAGAGCTGTGGTTTTTGTGGGAGCAGCCGTGGTTGTTGTTGAAGCAGCTGTGGTTGTTATTGGAGGAGACGTTATTGTAGATGGAATTTCTGTGGTTGTTGTCAGAGAAGATATGGTTGTTGTTGAAGCACCTGTGGTTGTTGTTGGAGAAGCTGTGGTTGTTTTTGGAACTGTTGTGGTTGTTGTTGAAGCACCTGTGGTTGTTGTTAGAGAAACTGTCGTTGTGGTTGGAACAGCTGTAGTTGTTGGTAGAGTTGTGGTTTTTGAAGTAAACGTGGTTGTTGTTGGAAGAGTTGTGATTGTATTTGGAAGAACAATGGTTGTTGTTGAAGATGCTGTGGTTGTTGTTGGGAGAGCTGTAGTTGTTGTGGGAGCAGCGGTGGTTGTTGTCGGGAGAGCTGTGGTTGAGGGACCAGCTGTGGTTGTCGTTGATGCAGCTGTTGTTGTTGTGGTTGGAGAAGTTGTGGTTGTTATTGGACGTGCTGTGTTTGTTGTAGGAGCAGCTTTGGTTGTTCTTGATGCAGTTGTTGTTGTTGCTGGAGAATCTCTGGTCGTAGTTGGAAGAGTTGTGGTTGTTCTTGGAGCAGCTGTAGTTGTTGAAGCAGTTGTGATTGTTGTTGGAGAAGCTGTGGTTGTTGATGGAGAAGTTGTGGTTGTTATTGGAGAAGCTGTGGTTGTAGTTGGAAGAGCTGTGGTTGTTCTTAGAGCAGCTGAGGTTGTTGTTGAAGCAGCTGTGGTTGTTATCGGGAGAGCTGTGGTTGTTGTGGGAGCCGCTGTGGTTGTTGTTGAAGCAGCTGTTGTTGTGGGACCAGCTGTGGTTGTTGTTGAAGCAGCTGTGGTTGTTATTGGAGGAGACGTGGTTGTAGGTGGAAGGTCTATGGTTGTTGTTGAAGCACCTGTGGTTGTTGTTGGAGTAGCTGTGGTTGTTGTTGAAGAAGCTGTGGTTGTTGTTGAAGAAGCTGTGGTTGTTGTTGAAGAAGCTGTGTTTGTTGTTGGAGAAGCTGTGGTTGTTGTTGGAGAAGCTGTGGTTGTTGTTGAAGAAGCTGTGGTTGTTGTTGAAGAAGCTGTGGTTGTTGTTGAAGAAGCTGTGGTTGTTGTTGGAGAAGCTGTGGTTGTTTTTGGAACCCCTGTGGTTGTTGTTGAAGCACCTGTCGTTGTTGTTGTTGAAGCATCTGTGGTTGTTATTGGAGAAGCTGTGATTGTAGTTTCAAGGTCTGTGGTTGTTGTCAGAGCAGATGTGGTTGTTATTGGAGAAGCTGTTTTTGGAACAGCTGTGATTGTTGTTGGAAAAACTGTCGTTGTGGTTGGAACAGCTGTATTTGTTGGTAGAGTTGTGGTTGTTGTTGAAGTAAATGTGGTTGTTGTTGGAAGAGCTGTGATTGTATTTGGAAGAACAGTGGTTGTTGTTGGGAGAGCTGTGGTTGTTGTGGGAGCAGCGGTGGTTGTTGTGGGAGCAGCGGTGGTTGTTGTCGGTAGAGCTGTGGTTGTGGGACCAGCTGTGGTTGTCGTTGATGCAGCCGTTGTTGATGTTGTTGTTGGAGAATATGTGGTTGTTGTATGAAGAGCTATGGTTTTTGTGGGAACAGCCTTGGTTTTTGTTGAAGCAGCTGTAGTTGGAAGGTCTGTGGTTGTCAGAGCATATATGGTTGTTGAAACAGCTGTGGTTGTTGTTGGAGCAGAACTGGTTGTTGTTGGAACAGCTGTTGTTGTTGTTGAAGCATCCGTGGCTGTCTTAGTTGCAGCAGTGGTTGTTACAGCAGTGGTTGGTATTGGAGTAGTAGTGATTGTGGCTACACCTAAATGAAATTGACAATATTTCTTTTTAAATGGTGCCCAATCTCGTGTTTTGTTTTCTCTGATATTCATCAACAACACATCTTTGTTTCATTTTTTTGTGTCATTTCACTTACCTGCTACCAGAAGGAGTATCAATAAAATCTTCATCTTTTTTTCTTGATTTCCTGTATAAAAACAAATATTGTTAGCTTTCATTTGTGTTAAAGAATTTGTTTAAACTGAAATCCTTCTAGTACTCTCCCGTTTCAACTACTTTTCTCATGTTATCGCTTTCCTGTATCTGTTACATTGTTACACTGTAAAGTCAGTCAGTCAGTCATTTTCTATACCGCTTCTTCCATAGTGGGTCGCAGGGAAGCTGGTGCCTATCTCCAGCAGTCTATGGGCGGGAGGCGGGATACACCCTAGACAGGGTGCCAGTCCATCGCAGGGCAACACGCAAACAACCAGGCACACACTCATTCACACACCTAAGGGCAATTTGGAGAGAACATTTAACCTAATAGGCATGTCTTTGGACTGTGGGAGGAAGCAGGAGTACCCGGTGAGAACCCACGGGGAGAACATGCAAACTCCATGCAGAAAGACCACTGTGCCCTGACTCTAAAGTAAAATGTCAAAAGTAATTTATTTTTTGTTTATGCTTTATGTTGTTTTTTTTTAGATAGTATCATTCTTAGATCCTTCTTTTCCCCTAAATTCTCCGTAGTTTTCCAAAACAAAAGAAAATTTATTAACATTGTTTTCTGCTATTGCATGAAGAAGTCCATCAGTAAAGCATATATAAATGTGAGATAAATACAAGTTCAACTCAGTTTAATTTATATCAGTTCAGTTAGGTTAGTTTATATATGGCCATTCCCCAACAAATGTCATCATAAGGTATTTCACAAGATATGCATATCCAATTCTTTTGAAAAAAATATATAATTAAATGAATCAAACATTCACATTCAATTAAATACTTTCCAATTCGATCCTAGTTATAATAACATAATGCAGTCAAATTCCCATTTTGTAAAATGTTTTATATCTAAAGATGCTGAGGTGATTACATTGTGTTATTGACTTTGTTGCAATCCCTCAGCCTGAGTGATTATGTGGTCACAGTGGAAACTTTCTGCTATTCGATTACAGTTCATAGTCCTGTTTCCTGTCATTACATTTCTTTTATGAGGTCGCTACACCAACACCTTCTTAGCAAACAGAAGTTCAACAAGTGCTCAAACATTTGCCATATCTCCCCCAAAACTAATTCTTTTCTTAAGTATAGCATATAAGTATAGCACCATCGCATTCTGAGCACTACCAT
>JAHUTJ010027302.1:0-11640 GCA_036250325.1 Characodon lateralis
ATTTCAGTTAGTGTGCAATGAATCTAAAATATATGAATGTTAAATTTTCATCATGACATTATGGAAAATAATGAACTTTATCACAATATGCTAATATTTTGAGAAGGACCTGTATATATAAATATATATAAAATCAGTTTGTAAGCAACTGATTTGAATATATTCATTTTGTTATTTTCCATGTCTCTGCAGGGTAAAAGGAACAGAATGACACACAATTGCTGAAGTGAGTATTGTCACTGATTAACAGAAGATTATCATATTTTGTTTATTATTTATTATATTTATTATAAAAATTCTTTAGAAAATACCTAACCATTCGACTAAAATATCAGCACAATTGTTGTATTTTGCTTAAAGTTGTATTTTCACTCATTTGTCTGTATAGTCTTTAGCTAATATGGATTGATTTGCAATGTTTTCATATTACAAGAGTGTGTGTGTGTGTGTGCGTGTGCGTGTAAGGAAGAATGCTGTGCCTTTATACCTATACAGTTGTATGCTTTATGTCATCAGGCTGCAACTAAAATATATCTGATGGATTAATCATGAAATAAGAAACCTATAAACAGAAGGATACGTATCCATTTTATTATGTATGCAGCATTGCTTCAAAGAGAGAAAATAAAATCGTATTATTTTCTTTCTAAATGATAAGCCAGCCATATTCATTATTTGTAGTTGATGCATGAAGCTGCCAGGAAGATTTTTCTCTGACCCATCTGGAAATCATCTGTAAGATGTAAGCAGTGAAACATGACTGCACTGCATGTGGAAAATTAAGAACCTCTTTACAGTAAATAAGAAAAAAGGTCTGTATTTATCTCACTCTTTTCATCTGTCTGTTTCCTCCTGTTAACATTACTGAGAGCTGCTTACGTTTATCTTGGTCACTTCTGTCTGGTTATTAAACATTTCTGCTTTCTGACCAATTTGAGCCTGTGAATATAATTTAAACCATTCTTCCCCCTGAGGAAAACATGGGTCTGTCAGCAGTGCTCTTCCTCCCTATATCTCCTGCTGCTCCTGCATCACCTTTTCCTGACACCAGATAATATACTGACAGTCCATTACCTCTTATCACCTGCCGTCCTCCTTAATCACTGATGTTGCAGCCTCATCATAATATCATATAATGGAAAGTGTGGTTCTTTTCTGATTGTTTTGTCACATTATTATAGCTCAGAATTGTTGTTTCCTTGTCTTTGATAGCACTGTTTTGCTAACTTAGAGGATTTGTGTTAAATATAAACAGAAAACAATTTTCTATGCAAGGCACTAAAAATAAACCATTTTAATGATGAAACACAAATAGTTTTTTTACATTTTTGGAAATATTAATTTTACAAGCACAATAAAAGGTTGTATGCAGGATTTATGCATTATTTATAAATAGTAGGCCATTGGCACGGTCTGATTGAGGTCAGTCTTGATTTTGTTGTGTTTTTGACTTATGTTTGATGCTTTCTTAAGTCATTTTCTCCTACATTTTTTTGTCCTGGTTAATGGCTTGTTTTAGGAAAGTTTTGTTTTTAGTTCAGTTAGTTTTATTCTTTCCTTGCATGCGACTCCTGTTCTGTGTTTTATTATTTTCCCAGGAAGAATTGCATAGTGGACAACAAGAAAATCCTTTACTACACCTGGTGTAACATAGCAGAAGTAATTATGAGACATCTAAATTAAGTTTGAAATGCAATCCTGACATAGAGCAACTTGCAAAATGATTTATACCCCTTTAACTCAGATTTTGTCATTACAAACACAAACTTCATTGTATTTTATTGGGATTTTATGACAGACCACCACAAAGTTATTATGAAGTGGAGGGAAAAACTTTTTCTTTATAGATAAAACTCAAAAGGCGTGGTGTAACTCCGTGTTCAACGCCCTTTAGTTTGATAACCCTAAACTAAAAAAATTACCCTTAGAAGTCACTTAATTAGTTAAGAGTCCAGGTGTGTATAATTTAATCTCAACATACTCTCACCGGCTACTTTATTAGGTACACCTTGCCAGTACCGGGTTGGACCCCCTTTTGCCTTCAGAACTGCCTTAATCCTTTGTGGCATAGATTCAACAAGGTACTGGAAACATTCCTCAGAGAGTTTGGTCCATATTGACATGATAGCATCAGACAGATTCTGCAGATTTGTCAGCTGCATCCATGATGTGAATCTCCCGTTCCACCACATCCCAAAGGTGCTCTATTGGATTGAGATCTGGTGACTGTGGAGGTCATTTGAGTCCAGTGACCTCATTGTCGTGTTCAAGAAACCAGTCTGAGATTGTTCGTGCTTTATGACATGGCGCGTTATCCTGCTGGAAGTAACCATCAGAAGATGGGTACACTGTGGTCATAAAGGGATGGACATGGTCAGCAACAATACTCAGGTAGGCTGTGGCGTTGACACGATGCTCAATTGGTACTAAGGGGCCCAAAGTGTGCCAAGAAAATATCCCCCACACCATTACACCACGACCACCAGCCTGAACCGCTGATACAAGGCAGGATGGATCCATGGTTTCATGTTGTTGACGCCAAATTCTGACCCTAGCATCCGAATGTCGCAGCAGAAATCGAGACTCATCAGACCAGGCAACGTTTTTCCAATCTTCTATTGTCNGGATGGATCCATGCTTTCATGTTGTTGACGCCAAATTCTGACCCTACCATCCGAATGTCGCAGCAGAAATCGAGACTCATCAGACCAGGCAACGTTTTTCCAATCTTCTATTGTCCAGTTTTGGTGAGCCTGTGTGAATTATAGCCTCAGTTTCCTGTTCTCAGCTGACAGGAGTGGCACCCAGTGTGGTCGTCAGCTGCTGTAGCTCATCCACCTCAGGGTTCGACGTGTTGTGCGTGCCTTGGTTGTTACGAGTGGTTATTTGAGTTACTGTTGCCTTTCTATCAGCTCGAACCAGTCTGGCCATTCTCCTCTGACCTCTGGCATCAACAAGGCATTTGTGCCCACAGAACTGCAGCTCACTGGATATTTTCTCTTTTTTGGACCTTTCTCTGTAAACCCTAGAGATGGGAGTGAGTGAAAATCCCAGTAGATCAGCAGTTTCTGAAATACTCAGACCAGCCCGTCTGGCACCAACAACCATGCCACGTTCAAAGTCACTTAAATCACCTTTCTTCCCCATTCTGATGCTCGGTTTGAACTGCAGCAGATCGTCTTGACCATGTCTACATGCCTAAATGCACTGAGTTGCTGCCATGTGATTGGCTGATTAGAAATTTGCTGCAGTTCTTGGCAGGAGAACTGTGAAGGGAAATGCCTTCGCTGCAGTTCTTGGTTTGAGTGACCTGGTTGAGTAACGCTGCACGTTCTAAAATTGGCCATAAACATTAGCATTTATGATGGTGGGGTTTATTCCTGGACTGCTGTGTGGGATGGCCATGTTATGTTGTCAAGACTCATTAAGATCAGTGCATAAAGCTTCAACTCAACCAGGAACATGCAATTAATGGAAATAACATTCTCTTAAAAATGTATTAATGCTAAAAACTAAGATTCAGGAAAGGTGGATGTCAGTTAGTTTTCTATCAACCTCTTTAGTCTCTACAGTCTGGAAAAAGAAAATAGACTGCAAAAGAATATTTGTATTTCATAATTTCATTCCTAATCTTATTTTGTGAAAATTGTCTGTTTGTCTGTCCTCATTCCCCTTTATCCCGCAGTTTATCCATTTATCCATTAAAACCGAACATTTATCCATCCAGCCTTTCAGGTGCTTTTTTTTGTAGGTTTTCTATTTAAAACCTGAAAAAATTCATAGAGAACCTTTGGAAAGTGATGAATCTAAATGTGGAAAATGTGTGGAAACCTCATTGAGCTCATGAAATTAAACAATATGATATTATTGCACTGTTCACTAAATAATAATTAGTTTTGGGTCTGCTGGATTTAACTTGTGGTCTGTGTTGTAGTTTTACTCGTCCTCAGGTCCGTGGTGTGAAGCCAAACAGCAGTGAAAGACAGTTTTCCAGTAAAAAGTGTCTGGCGTGGTTCCACAAGTATGCCGGACCGGATAAGGTGATTGGTCCGGAAGCGATGGAGAAGTTCTGTGAAGATATCTGTGTGGAACCAGAGAATGTGAGTCAGACTTGGATTAAATGTGGATCCCGTTTACCAAGACTGCAATAAAAACCTGAATCCTGCTCACAATGTTTTTTTTTTTTTTCAGATTATAATGTTAGTTTTGGCCTGGCATCTAGAAGCTGCAAAAATGGGATATTTTACAAAAGACGAATGGCTTGGGGGAATGACAGTATTAGAGTAGGTGCTTTTCATTTACCATTGCATTTTTGACCAGAATTTGCATTTCTAAATGATGCTGACGTTTTTTGTGTGTTTTCAGATGTGACTCTACCGAGAGGTTAAAAGGCAAACTCGATTACTTGCGCAGTGAGCTCAATGACGCCGTAGCCTTCAAAAATATCTACAGATATGCTTTTGACTTTGCCAGAGTAAGTTTGTTGGTGCATGGTTTTATTTTTCTCAACTCATTTTATATTCTACTGCTTTTGATTTGCTGCTCTACAGTAATTTAACTTTCTACTTATAGAGGTACTCCTTGGTCTTTTGATTGCAGCCAAAGCTTTTTGTCATAGTTCCTTACAGCCGTGCAAAGCAGAAAATGAGTTAAGGTCATTAGGTGATTCTTTCTAAAGGTAGATGATCATATGCAGGATTTAGTTGGTCTTAAACCTGCTGGTTCTGGATGCCTGGTTTAAAAAATCCCTTCTAAACCATTAGGATTTTCATAACCAAAAACGCAGGTTTTAAAGTTTGTTCCATCTGCTTTTAGTTTACGCGTCATCTGATTGAAAGGCTGAATGTTTGGATTAAGTGGGTCGTAATTTTTGGCCATGTGACATAATGATTAAAAACCCCAATTATTTCTAGAGTTGTTAATGCTTCTTTTATTTACTTAAATCACTCAAAGTGCTTTTCGAGTCAGTAACTCTAACAGTACTGATACAAGATTGTCGACCTGTTGGTTTTAATGTGATGTACGCAGTATTTTGCTTCCTAAAATTAAATGTCACTTTTTGAAGCTCCTGTTGGCGCAAGTGTGGAGGATTAAAAGAAATTCAGGTAGTCCCAGTACCTGCACGGCCTGCTCAGTTGTGTTTTTGTTGCTAGGATACAAACCAGAGGAGTTTGGACATGGACACCGCTACATCCATGCTGGCGTTGCTGCTGGGGAGGACCTGGCATCTCTTTCCTGTCTTCCACCAGTTCCTGGAGGTAAATTACTGGGCTCTCATTTGTTTCCAGAAAGTGTGACACTGGGTCTAGATGTCAAGGCATCTGCACTTGTACACCGTAGGACGAATAGTTTATTTGTGCTGAATAACTAGACAACATGTTTACGCTGGACCAAGAGGTCAGCCAGATGAGTGATCTGAACACAAGACTGGTCTAGGAGCAGTTTAGGTTCTGATTCCTGTCGCTGTTGAAAGGTTTTGGCACAATTTTTCACTGTAAACTTCACTGAACAATATAAGAAATCAGCCTTTTCCACCTAAATGTTCTTTATAACAGTCAGGGGGAATATTTTATAAATCAGAAATTGTAGAAGCCTTTGTGTCAATCCAAATGGTTTACAATTTTCTAGTTGGATAACTCTGGTTTTCGGTACTGCGGAGAGTTTATCTCTGTGGAAGCACAAACAACTGGTGACTAGAAAGCACTAGCACCAGTTCAGCACTGGAACCGGTTTGGTGGAAAAGGCCCGAGCGAGTTTGATCCTTTACATTGTAAAATATAAAACATTTGACCTTCGTCAGCTTAAATAAGCAATTGTCAACTATTCTACAATATATTAAAGATGACCAGAAATATTTCGTCTAAAAAGGCTTGTCGTTTGCTATTTTTAGTTAAGTTTCAAATGGTCTGGTCGCTGGATGTAGCCTGAGTGTTCTCATATTCAGTACCTTTAGGAGATTGTCCTCTTTGGTGCGATGAACATCTACAGCTAAGACAGGCTTTTAGTCTGTTTTTAAAACCTTTTTCTAATGACTTTTCTCCTGCTCTGTCCACACCCCTCATCTTCCACAGCAGTCCAAGTACAAAGGACTGAATAAGGACCAGTGGTACAACGTACTGGAGTTCAGCAGGACCATCAACACAGACCTCAGTAACTATGATGAAGATGGTGCTTGTGAGTATCTAAGAGATTCATCAACAACTGCACCACGTTCAGGTGGCAATCAGTCCAGCATCCTGACTTGCTACTCTCAAAGGGAGAAACATATAATGGAACATTTATTATATTTATTTAAAAAACAGGAATGAAATGTGAGATTCTGTCGAGTATTAAACTTGCAGAGATCACCAAATACGAGTTTCCAACTTGGTGATGATTTCTTTGTAAAGAACTCTTCAGGGCAGTATATTGTAAAGAGTCAAGTATTTATTGTACGTTTTCACGTGTCTTTTTTGTAGTAGTAATATTACAACAGCCTTTCTACAGCCAGCTGCCTGGCAGTGAGACATGATACCCTCAGTTACTCTCTGCTACATACAGCCAGAGAAAACTTTTGGGAAGTTTTCAGGAATGTAAATATAATAACTTTAAATCATATGAGGGTATGATGGGACATTTTAATGGGTCTAAATGTAAACTAAACTCCTGACCTTGACCATAAATGACAACCATGAGCAGATGATCACTGACTATTAGAAACAGGACTTTGAGCTGCTTTAATTTCAATGTTAATTTTAATATGTAGTCACCATAAAATGAGCAGCACAGTTAATGCTCAGTCATTTAATGGACTTTTTTCTGCAGGGCCTGTGCTGCTAGATGAGTTTGTGGAATGGCAGAAGACAAGGTCAGCATCTAGGCTGCCATACATCACCAACAAAAGGGAAGGAGAGCGAAAACTAACGGCAGAGACAAAACAGCTGACATGAGAGAAGAAGAACAGGAAACAAAAAACACGCCTAACATAAAAACATGGACTGCAGAATCATCGCTGTAGGACTCACTCACATCCTGTCAGAGATGGTCTCTGCCAGCGGCACGCCGTTGCAGGGTCCTTTCTCTGAGTAGAAGTTTTTTTGTTTTCCTGGTGTTAATTTGGAGAGAAGAATGTGGGGAAACAAAATGAGCTGAAGGAGTTGTGGAATTTGCTCCCTGATAATTATTTTATTTTGCTTTTGTGTCTTGTTTAGATGTTTTCACTGGTATTAAAAAGGAGATGAAACTACAAGCTGTTTCTTGTTGAATGTTGAAACCTCCAGGTTTATTACCAAACAGCTGATAAACATGTGAGGTACACTGTTATTTGTGACACAATTTAAAAACGGCATTAAATGCGGTAAAATACTAGAAAACGTCCTAGAGATTTGTATTGTGCCTGCTACTTGGTACATATGGTTGCTGATTTACATCACTTGTTTTGTCATTGCCTTCTGAATAGAGGCAACATAAAGCTTTTCTTTTGAAAGTCCAAATTAATAACCCTGTTGATGGTTTGCTTTTAGGCCCATTAGGTATTTGAGATCTACTCCTGTAAAAAGACAATGCATTAGTCTCAGTCACTTATTTTATTAAAGTGTCTGCAGGTAATACTTTTAAGTCCCAGGTTTAAACCACTTCCTGTTAGGAGCATGCTCCGTACATGCAGTTTCTGGTTGCCGTGGCATCAGTTGAGCAAGGGAGAAGGCAACACCTGCCCTTTCTCTAGATGCAAGGCGATTGGTTCAGAAGTGGGTCGTATCTGAATGGAGGACCAGGTTTCCATTCATTGCTCTGGCTCCAGGTAAGATGAACAGACAACAATTTTTGTTTTTTAAATTAATTAAAGTTGCATAAACAATTTACCCTGGAATAAATCTGTATCAATCCAATTCTCATGATTAATGGATAAATTATTAATGAACTGTACATCATCAGTGAAAATGTCATGAAAGTGGTATTTAACCTTCCCCCAAAACCCAGTTGGGTTCTTTTAGGTGGTTTTTAAAGGTCGATGTTTTTGCTTATAGAATAAATATTTTTTCAAAGGTTAGTGGTTTGGATCACAGTTAAATACTGCCTCTTGACTTCTCTTCACACACAGTTTAACATCTAGCCATACCTGCTGAAACACAAAAATCATCATTTATTCTGTATACATAATTGCTTTGACCATTTCTGAATTATTTTGTGGAGGTTTGGGAGACTGATAGAAAAGCAACAAAAAGACATACAGGCTACAATAAAAGCAGTCGGGACCTTGGAGGGTTAGGAGACTGTTTACTGTAATTATATTCCTGCTGGTACATGACAAATGGCCAAGAATGTTCCAATATTTTAGCATATTTAAATCCATTAAACTCAGATCTGAGTGTTCAGGCTTGTAAAACATGTTTAAAAGCAGTTATCAATGGTAAAAATATCGTGAATAAATACTTTGCCTGTAGCTGAGTGACAGTAAGGTTGGATATGGAGGGACGGAGGCACAGTAATCAGTCTGCTTTTAACAAACTGCAACCTGTAATATTCTACCTGGCAGAGAACATTTATATATTACCAAATAATCTGCAGGGATTTGTTTATAGTACTGCTAGGGTGTAATTAAGTTTTATTTATAGAAAATTCAAACCCCAGCATACAGATCTGAGCATTTGTTTACGTTTTTCACCTTTTTATGAAAAATAAAATAAAATACGAGAAACATTTATATCTGCTACACTTAAATAGGTTAACTGAGAAAATAAGCGTCGTTCTTTAAAGATTATACAAATAATTATGTGATCATTTCAGTATAATTTAAATGTTTCTGTGATTTATTAAAAACAAACTTTCAGAAATGTGTTTCTTAACAGCATATAATTATTTCAATATTTATTAATTGTTCCTGTATTACAGTACATCGATTTATTTAACCTGTCAGCCCTACCCATAAAGCTCAGTGGGCAGAGCTAAAACTGCCATACACAATGTGATTGGTCTGGAGTTCAGCTGCTTTACACGTTAACCAATCAGATGTTAGGGTCTGTTTAACTCACACTAGCGCTTTACATTTCATGATTGGTTGAAGCACAGGAAATAAGGAACAATTTTGATCATCACACATAATGAATTCAAGTTTTTAAATTGATGACTTCAACATTTAATTTCAGAAATAAAAATTCTAGATATTTTATTTATTTAATGTCTCTCCATTGCCTATACCCATATGTCCTTGCAGGGTCTCGCCCGTAGACTGCTGGAGATAGGCACAAGCTCCCCCTTGACCCACGATGGAATAAGCGGTATAGAAGATAAATGAAGGAATTTATTAGGATTTTATTTGATTTATCAGACATAGACAACTAATTTGTTGGATTTGGGGATATTTGTGGCTTGATAGTTGCTTGTTTCCAAACAGTGCATTAGTCTCTGAGGTGGTTTGCCCCTCAGATTCACTGCTTCCTGGAAAAGCTTTTTAGATTCCACATCATCTCCCTTCTGTATTGAGGTCTTAAATGTCCATGCGGAAGTGTGGCTTTTCCTCGCCCTTCTCCTTCTTCGACTCCATCGGCCCTGTGGAGGCTGCTGCCATGATGGCGTTCAAGCGCGTTAGAGACAGGGAGCGCTGTTTGAGCCTGGGAACTGGTTCTGAAGCCTTGTGGGGTGGATCCGGGAGGTGGCTGTATCTCTGGCCGTCCTCGTCATACTGGTACAAGCGAATAACACGTCTGTGACGCCGGGGAGAAGAGGAAGACACGTCTTCTCTTGTAGTCTCACTTTTCATCGTCTCTGTGTCATTTTTAATGCTCCTCTCTTCGTCTGTAGATGCCTGCTCCAACTCTTCACACTCATCGGTTTGTTGTCTTTCATCCTCTTCATCTCTCATCTCCTCTCTACTGCTATGCTCCCCTGCTGCATCTTGTTTCTCCATTCTCCAGTCCACCCTCTCCCTACTTGCTTCTCCATCTTCCTCCTCTCTGTCCTCACTGAACATATCCTCCTCCGTTTCACTTTGACTTCCTTCATTTTTTTCTAAGAAGAAAGAGAGTTTTGTGGTCTCCTTTGCTTCACCATCACACCCTCCTTTCATGCACTTCGCCCGGCTGTAACCACATCCTTCTAAGTATGCAGCGCCTTCCGGTTGTTCTTTGTGCCGAAAGCTTCTCTTGGGTTTGGCAGGTGGAGACGGGGTTGTAAGTGGAACTGGTGGTGTCTCTGTGGTTCTGTAGACTGGAGAGTCATGGTGCATCGCTCTCTTTTTAAAGGCGTGGGTTTCATACATGGGAGGCAGGCTTGTCACAGTTACCTGGGAGCCATCTGGCTCGTCAGTTTCGTGTCTTCGCCGCTTTGGTGACAGCCTCATGCGGACTGCCTGTAAACATCTGAAAGGAATCAGTTTGAGTTAGTAAATATGCTGAACCTTGTCAGCTACTAAAAAGAAAAGTAGTACTTTCTAGATTTTGACTTTCTTCAAGTCCCGTGCTTCAGAGACTTGTAGAACCCCCTTTAGCAGTGATACCTTGAAGAGTTCGTTTCATCAGTCACCAATCAGGAGTTTTGGCCCAACATTCTGTTCAACGTTGTTTTAAATCTCCTCCAAAACATGGAGGATGAGTATGAAGGACAGCAGTTGCCTCCTTCATACTCACCCTCCATGGACTTTGACTAGGCCATCATAGCATCATGAGGATCACTGTCCTGTTGATGACCCATTTTAGGCCAAAGTTCGGCTGTAGGACAGGTGGCCTCACATTTGACTCTAATGAGAAGTTCATGGTCAACTCAACAACTGCAAGGGGCTCAGTTCCTGTGGCTGCAAAACAAGCCCACATCCTCACCCCTCCACCACTGTGCTTGACAGCTAGTATGAAGTGTTTGTACTGAAATGCTGGACTTTGGTCTGATATCTTTCCAGAGGTCTCGATGTTTATTCAGAAGCAGCTTTGCAAACATAACAAAGCATGTGTTTTTTTTTTCCTGGCAACCGTTCAGAACAAGTCATACCTCTTCAATCTTTTTCCTATTGCACTGTCGTTAACTGTAATATTCAACATGCTAGCTGAGGTCCGTAGAGAGCAACATGAGCTCTTGGTGTTTTGGATTTGAGCATTGCAGCTTGTAGTGAATTTGCTGGGATTGGCACTTCTGGAAAGATTGGTAGCTTTAAATGTTGTCCACTCAAGAATATTTCTTGGTGTGGAATGTTTGGATTTTATAAAGACTGTCACTTGAAGTGACAATCGGTTAATTAAGTGTGCTAATTAGCACTTAATTAACTAACCCTAATCATAATGAAGACAAAAGGGTGTACTTAGTATTTCCCATGACAGTATGCAGATTTTGACTTAACTTCTGACTTAAGTTAATTTTAACAGAAGTTTAGTCTTTCTAGCTAGGATCACTCTGGTCTCAAATCATACAGATGTCGGTTCAGCTATAGTCAATAAATCAGATTAAATAACTGCAGTAAATGGCAATTTTCTTTATGTTTCAAAGTGCTCTAAACTGAAACTAGTTATACTAATAATTCTGCATAAACTGTATTGTTTTATTCATATTGAAACCAATGAACACTGCTCAAAAAAATAAAGGGAACACTTAAACAACACAATATAACTCCAAGTAAATCAAACTTCTGTGAAATCAAACTGTCCACTTAGGAAGCAACACTGATTGACAATCAAT
>JAHUTJ010027303.1:0-11637 GCA_036250325.1 Characodon lateralis
TTTTGTTGTCAGCACATTCAACTTTGTACAGAACAAAGTATTCAATGAGAATATTTCATTCATTCAGATCTAGGATGTTTTATTTGAGTGTTCCCTTTATTTTTTTGAGCAGTGTATATTTCATATTACATAGAGACACACTTTAGTAAGTGAAACTGATACATATATAACAGAATTTGTAAAAATATATTTTATATTTCCCCCAGCACCGCCTATAGGCCGGCCACCACTGAGCTTTAGTGGTGTGGAATTCACAGTTTTCTGCTGCGTCAGGATGGGGTACATTTATTGTGACATCATCATCTTGTTTTTTTTTAACATGAATTAATGGATCTATAGACTACCTGAAAATTAAACAAGTGCCTCGTATGTGGCCGACCATTGTTAGCTGAATTAATCAGAATGCAAGTCAAGCTGTCGGTTTCACCTACAGATTCAAGTATCCAGCTTGCTAAGGTTAGTGAATTGCCCTGATAGCTGCCAATATTATACGTTATTATTGTGTCTTTAAAATCTGAATCAAAATTGAAATGTGGATGTAGAGTCTTATTCCCATTGCTGTAGGTCAGTGGGACAAGCAGAAACTTTTAGCACTTTTAGCTTTTTTTTCCATTTATGACTACAGATTTCAACCCCTCTAATAAAAAATGCAATAAGTAATAATTTTTTTATTTTATTTAATCCAACATCTGGAGATCATTTTAAGGCCTTTGTATTTTACAGCCAATCTTAAGTATAAATGTGTGAGCTACTTCATCTAGACAGGTTGGACTGTGAAAAAGCATAACTGAAAATATGATGTTTGGACCTGCTTATTATATCAGATTATATCAATATAGATGAAATTTATTATATATAAAAATAATGCAAAGTGCTATTTAAGTCAAGGATATTCGCCAGTTCTATATTTTTATCACTTTATTTGTAAGTTAGATTTAAAAAACTCATTCAAACCCCTAATCTTATTTGTGAAAATTAAGGTGTTTTCATATATTTTATGCAAGTCTTAGTTCTTATTTCTTGCATTTTTTCAACATATCCAGATGTCTTAAAACCCTAATTATAATTGGCTTAGGAGTAAAAATGACTGCACTATAAATAAGTGACTACAAGATCTATTTCTACATTAAAAACACACACTGAAGCTCAATTAAGGGAAAGAATGAACCAAATGGGAAAAACAGCACTAGAATCGGTAAAGAGCCAGTTCCTCAGTCAGCCCTTTAAAAGAGAAATTTGTGACTCTGTGGTTCCATTGAACTTCTAATTTCAGTAAATCGTTATCTGTTCCCCTCAGTGATTCAGTTTAAGACAATACAAGTGCATTTCAAACAGTCTGTGGAGTGGCTTTTCTCAGCAAAGTGCTGCATAGCATGAAATTCACAAACACTCTTGAGACAAACACCCTTTTGCACTGGGAACTTATATACATATTTACGGTACATGCCTTCAATTTATAACCTTAAGTTGTCATATATTTATTTCAAGTTGCAGAAAGATGAAAATTCTCTGTAAATTTTGCTAATTTTAAATTTACTACACAAAAATACCTGACCATTCTCACTTGGCAGAAAACTGCCATGTAAGAATGGTCAGGTATTTATTTTTCATTATACAAAAAAAATGCTAAATTATAGCCTAATTTCTACACAAAAGCATATGTTAATAAACACTCAGACCGACTGGGTGACAGTACGTAGAAAGCATAGTCTGAGATCCCAGCCCATGGGTCAACACCAACACGTCTGCATTTCTAACAGATTTTCCCCGCCCAGCGGCACACCCGCTGAGAAGCTGACTATAGTAATTGACAGCTCCATAGTCAGAAACATGGCACTAGAGACACCAGTGACCATAGTCAAATGTTTGCCAGGGTCCAGAACAGGCGACATTAAATCCTACCTGATATTGCTGGCCACGGATAAGCATAAACACAGTAAAATTGTTATTCATGCTGGCGGTTACGCCAGTTGGAGGTCCCCAAAAGTTATTGTTGCTTTGGTGTGCAAGTTTGCCAAAGCAATGTCGGACTCCATAATTTTCTCTGTTCCCATCCCTGATCTGACCAGAGACAACATGTTTAGCCGCATGCTGTCATTCAACCGCTGTCCTGAAACGATGTGGGTTACATTGATAATTGGCAAACATTTTTGGGGAAAACCTGGTCTGATCCGGAGAGACGGCATCCACCCCACTTTGGATGGAGCAACTCTTCTTTCTAGGAATCTGGACGAATTTATTAGTTCTCCAAAACTGTGACAACCCAGGTTTCAGACCAGGAAGCAGGGTCTTAGTTTAACACTGTACCGTTACCTACCCATTACCCTATTAAGACAGTGTGCTACCCACAGCCAAAATTGAATAGATTAAAATATAAACTACGGGGAGAAAACCATGAAAATCTCATAAAAATAAACACAACTCAGACCAAAAAGAAAAAAAAAGATTGAATGTGGTTTATTGAACATAAGATTTCTCTTTTCAAAGACTTTGTTAGTTAGTGACTTGATTTGTGAAAATCAGATTGATTTATTTTGTCTCAAAAACCTGGCTGCTATATTAAAAGCAAGAGGATTATGTTACTATTAACCAGTCAACTCCTTTCAATTATTTAAATTTTCACATGCCTAGAAATACTGGGCAAGGAGTAGGAGTAGCAACCATCTTTCAGTCTGATTTATTGATTAGTCCCAGACCAACTAATAGCTACAATTTTTTTGAATATTTAATACTTAGTTTTCCTCATCCAAATTGCAAAGCACTAAAGCCAATTCTGTTTGCTGTTTTGTACCGTCCACCAGGCCCTTACTCTCAATTTTTAGATTAGATCTCAGACTTCTTATCTGATTTAGTGGTACATGCAGATAAGGCCATTGTAGTGGGGGATTTTAACATTCATGTTGACATTGAAAGTGATAGACTAAATATAGCCTTGAATGCTACCTTACACCGAATTTTCTCAAAACATTAGCAAACCTACCCAATTTTGTCTTCAGTCTCTGGACCTTGTGCTGACATATGGCATTGAGTTTGAAGAAATAACAGTATTTCCTAATAACCCTGTCCTTTAATTTAAATGAGTACTCCACACCTGAAAGAAAATTTCATTATAGAAGATCATTATCAGACAATGCTGTAACAACCTTTAAAGAATCTGTTCCATTGTTAATTTCCTCATAATCACAGAAAACAGAATGGTGGGCAATAATTTTGTTTCTTCCCCTTCACAAATTGATTCTCTCATTCATAGTGTTACTTATTCATTGCGCGGTGCATTAGACAATCTAGCCCCTTTGAAAAAGAAGGTTATTATTCATAGGAGGCTGGCTCACTGGTTTAATTCAGAGCTGCATTCTTTAAAGGACAATGTTAGAAAAATTCTGAGAAAATGGCACTCTACACACCCAGAGGACTCCTACGTAATCTAAGAAAATAGTCTACTGTTGTATAAAAAAAAGACTTCGCCAGTTTAGAACAGGTTATTTTCCTCATTAATAGAAGAGAATAAGAATAATCCTAGGTTTCATTTTAGTACAGTTATTAAACTTACAAAGTCACAGCTCTGTTTAGCCATACATTCTCTTAGCTCTCAGCTGTTATGACTTTATGAGATTCTTTTTATGTGATTTATTCTATTAAAAACCAAATAATTGGCATAATCCCAATCATGATTACTTCATTCTCACTAAGTATGACAGCATTGGATGTAACTGTAGAAACTGATCTGAGTTTCTACTGTTTTGATCCAGTGGAGCTTCCTGAGTTATCAAAAATATTAGCTTCATTTAAATTTTCAACTTGTATGTTAGACCCAATCCCAACCAAATTATTTAGGGAGTGTTCCCTTTGATTACCAGCCCCATTTTAGATATGATAAATCTATCCATAGTAAACGGATATGTATCACAGGCCTTTAAAGTAGCTGTAAATAAACCTTTACTTAAGAAGCCTTCGCTTGATCAAGATGACTTAATAAATTACAGACCTATACCCAATCTCCATTCTTTTTGAGCATTTACGCAACAATGGTTTTTTTGAAGAGTTTCCGTCAAGTTTCAGAGCTCATCATAGCACTGAAACAGCAATGATATTATGCCAATGTTTGACATAAAACTTTTTTATAAACGGCTTTGGGATTATTTCAATTGCAATTAACACAGATATGTAAACTAAAAGGAAAAAATAAGAAGCAAGAAAGAGAGAGAGGTTGGGCAAAAAGGAGAAAGGGAGAGAAGGAGAAAAGAATAGAGGAAAGTAAGAATGGGGAAGAGTATACTATATAACCCTAGAAGACTGCTTCTGCACCTGCAGAAACATATATAACAATACCAATGTTATCAAAAAGTGGTATTAATGAATGCAAGATGTATTTGGTGGTAACTGCAGCTCAATATAGGCATCTGTGTATCTGTTAACACCTGAATCCAAACACCTGTTGGTGTATGTGTGAGCGCGCTTGTGCATATAAGGTTTCTCCATAAAAATATGCATTAGTGAGTGTGAGGAGCCACAGACCCACCCCCCTGGACATGGGACAGACACAGAGGAGATCTGAGCCACATACATCCAAAGGCCACCCAGAGCACGGGAACCCCGGGAGGACCACCGCCAGACTACAACAACCCCCCCAGAGAAGAGCAGAGGAGAGCCCCAGGGTAACCACCCAGCAGCCACAGTGCCCCGGGGAGCCCTAGGGAGCTGCAGCAACAAGCCCACAGGCCCCGCCGGCGGCCGTCTACACCGGAGCAGATCCAACCAGAGACCCAAGACCCTGGGGCACAACACCCCCAAGAAGAGGCCTGATAGAGCCAGGGGGCCCAGGTCCTGGCAAGCAGCCACTGGGAGTGAGTCGGCACATGCCAAAGCACCCAGCCCCAGACACTGAGAACAATACACCAATACACCAGTGGCCAGAGACATCAGCCACTGGCAGGGAATTTGGCGACGAGGAAGCTGATCAAGAAGAGGGAGCAACCCAAGACCTAACCTGACACAAAAACAGGCACAGTCACAAACACACATTCCCACTCTCAGGCATACACATAAAAACACACCCAGTATAAGGACACACAACAATGGACGTCGTACACTCACTCACAGTCCCCATATATACTCTCAGGTCCAGGTACCGATACCCCAGAGGGGCAACCAGCCCCCAGACCTAGGAGGTAGTCCCCTTCATTCTGGGGTGGAGACAGGCAGACCGCCCCAGCACCAGCCCAGACTATTGCCGGCGCCGCCCGGCCCAGAACCCGACCCCCTGATCCGACCCCAGCCCCCATCGACCACAATCCCCATCTGGAGAGGGGATTAAGAGAGCTAAGCCGCAAGCTGGATACAGTTCTTGAACAGAATCGTAGCCTGGCTTTTGGACTCAGAGGTGAAAGGATTTAATCATGGAAAAGGTTGTTCGCTCCAGAACTGCGGGAAAGTCCCAGAAATTTGGATATTTGGATTCACAATTGAGAAATAACAGTAAAAACTCTTAAAGTGGTTAGAAATCCACACAACTGCTTGAACCAGAACACTTATTGTTTTTCTAAATCTGGCGCCCCAACGTGGCTTTGGCAACTTCTGCTAAGTGGCTGTCGACAAAATATCTCCTGGATGTTATATAACCAGTGACTCAGCTTCCCTAGTTAGAATTCAGTGGAATGATGAGACTATCAATATTATCATCTTCTTTTAGCATAAGATGCTTTATTATTAAGAGTGGCTTGGAACCAATTTCTACCAGTAAACCCGGAAGGATTATTAATTATTATTACTCCCAAGGATTATTAGTGTCATTTGATTTGTTTTTCTGTGTCTGTATCTGTGTTTATTTTCTTTGTGATTGTTTTGTAATTGTTCTTCCTCATGTACAGCGCTTTGAATGTCTTGTTACTGAAAAGCGCAATATAAACTTACCTTACCTTACCTTGCTAATGGAGTTATTTGCAAAGCCATCGCTAGTTAACTTGTGCAGAAAATTACATCTGAATTAGATGGTTAATAAAAATGTTGAATATGATCTAATTGCTTTTTTATTTAAAATGGGAAAAATATTATTCATACTACTATAAACACCAGCTAAATCTAGTAGTAGTCTACCAGTTCCCTTGAGCAGAATATTATATATTTAGCCATATATATTTAACACAGTTATGCCACGCATAGTGGCTGAGTAATTAGAGCATTACCTGAATTAAATACACCCAAATTGCCATTCTTTTAGTAAAAGTGCAGTAGGTCTGTTTCAGCCAGCTGAACATCAATGCACAGCAATAGGTTTGGAAGAGGCAGTGCTTGTCAAAAAACGGGTTGTGGTAGGAACAAAGTGCAGAGAAGGATGCCAGGAGCCAGTGGAATGAAGGCAAGTCGAGAGACAAACAAAAAAAAAAAAACTAACAATTGTTGAGAATTAAAATCATGTAATTTCATGCTATTAGTTTATTTTGCATGTGAGAACATTAAACTGATATTTAACATGAGTGAGCCTTGAGGAGAGATCACAGATCACAGCGGGAGTCAGGATAGAACAAGGGAGAAACAGAGTAAAAGCTGGTTGGAGGGACAATAAAGCAATAAAGGTCAACTTTTAGGCATGGTATAGACACCACAAGGGAGCTTGGCTGATTGACAACACCAGACAGCAAAAGGGGAAGGCACAGTCAGTAAGCTTTGAAGTCAACGGTATAAAGATGTACTGGAACTTGTAATGACAGAGGCATCGGGGAAAGGCAGCCATGCTTTGCTGAAATCTGCGATCTCTCTCCGTAAGGGCCCTTATGTAATTTTCCTTCTTTGTGTTATTTTGTATATTCATTTTGCATTAGAAATCATTGGATCATCTTATGATCTGATGATTGGAAGATCATAAGATGATCTTCCAAATTAAACTTGCGTTAATCTTAATTTCCTGCTCTTCATCTGTTCTTTCTCACAATATCCGGACTGGGAGAGGTTGAGGCCACAAGGATATCAGTGATAGCATTATTGTACCTCAACACAACCGAACCCAAAACAAAAACAGAGAACAGAGTTCAGGTGGGCGACCAGGAGGTTGTCCCGTGCAGACAGTTCAGGCGGACGGCCCTGAGGTCATCCCTTGCAGACCCGGAGTTCAGGCGGATGGCCTGGAGGTCGCCCCATGCAGACCCAGAGTTCAGGGGGGTCGAGACGAAGTCTTGGAGATCCACGAAGTCTAGGAGATCTGCGACAAAGGCGCAGGCTGTGTGGAGGCCGGTGGCGGAGAAGCAGGCTGTCTGGAGGCCAGCGGCGGAACCCGAAGCACCCATGACGAAGCTTGTCAAGAGGCCCAGACATTTAGAGGACCCTCAGAGTGGGCGGTCTGGAGGAAGGCCACGGAGCGTAAAGGACCCTCGGAGATGCCGATCAGGAGGTCGGCCACTAGGAAGCCGGCAGTGGAGCTCTGAAGACTTGGAACCATGGTGGAGCTCTGGAGAGCGGTGTAGAAACCACTGGAAACCTCGCCAATGCCGTGAAGATATGTGGTGGAGCCCTACAGATCTGCGGCGGAGCCGCTGAGGTACAGCAGATAGAGGAAGAGCGTCCTTGCACCCCTCACGGACAGGAACAGGAAGTAGAGGCAGCTTGTCCTCAAGCTCCTCCAGAACAGGAACAGGAAGTAGAGGCAGCTCGTCCTCAAACTCCTCTGACAAAGGAACTGGAAGTGGAGGCGTCCGTCCCCGAATCCGTCACGAGCAGGAACAGGAAGTGATGGTGGTTCGTCTTCGGACCCCTCCAGAACAGGACGAGAAACAAGAACGGGAAGTCAAGGCAGTCCGTCCTCGAACCCCTCATGGACAGGAACAAGATGTGAAGGTGGCTCCTCAACAGACTCCTCTGGAAAAGGACCAGGAACAGAAACAGAAACAGGAATTGAAGGCAGTCCGTCCCCAAACCCCCATGGAGCAGGACCAGGAACAGGATCAGGAGCCGGCAGCAGCAACAATGGCTGATCAGTGGCAAAGCCAGGAGCCGAAGCATTGCGCCGACCCTCAGTGGAGAGGGGAGTGGAGGAGGGAGCAGGAAGCCTCCGAATGAATGCGGTGATCTCAGCCAGAGCTCTCTGGCACTGGGATTTGATGGTGTAGTGGGTCAGGGGATCCTGGGGGGAAAGCTGCCCCATTCCTCCAACCAGTCCTTCAGCTGGTTAGCCGCTGTCAAAATAAGGTGAGATCTTTCCATGTAATCCATGCAACAATTGGTAACCACTCACAGTTTACTCCATAACAGTTACAATAAATGTCCTTGTATCCTTATGTATAATTCATGTAATGCTTATTAAAACATGCAGTTGTACCAGTGAGAGGTGAAACAAGCATGAGTCCTGTCTGGAACTGAGACTGAAAAGGCCTGAAGTGGAGCCAAATATTATCTGCTTTATGTTAACTGTTTTATCTCTAGCATAAATACAAATGAGCATATTAATGGAATGATGTATGATGATTTTATGTTCTTATACAGGTATTGAATGAAATCAGTAGTCTATAATTAACAAGTTAAAAGATGTATGATTGAAATGTGATTCAAACTCTAATCTGGAGAGCTAGAAGAAGTCCGGAGGTGCGAGAACAGCTTTACAATAAGTCGAGTTTTAATTGTTCTCAATCACAACTCAGGCAAGAAACCAGGAGTATGCCGAACCAGAACCAGATCAGGACACAGAGTAACCAGACATAACGTGGTGCTAGACAGAATGTTAACAAAAAGGAACCAGCGCTAAACAATAGAAACTAAAGAGCTTAAATACAAAACGGGGAAAGCAGGGTGAACCAATGAATAGAGCGGCCAGGTAATCAGGGGCACTAGGAACAGATGTTGGGTAGGCTGCAGGGAGACAGAGGGTAAACAAAGGAGCAGACCAGGTCAAATGAACAAATACACAAACAGAACTCAGACACTGGTTGGATATGACAGTGCTGGAAAAATAAAAAATCCTTGTATATAACAACATTCCTATTTGGTTTGCTGCATTCAACTATAAAGCACTTTAAAACAAACCACACAACGAGCTATTGACTAAGCCAAGAATATGTATTCTTTAGGAACATAAACGCTTCTAAGACCATTTTCACAGCATCTTGGTTCCATCTTTAATAAAAGCTCGAAATGAACAAGCTGTTATGTCGGAAATTCTAGAAGTGTTAAATATAGTGTTTTTTTTGACTAGCCAAAATAATGTGTACATCCATCCTGTAAAAGTGTAAAAACCCTCCAAGTTCTCCAATTTTTGGGGAAAGCAAGCCTTATGGTATATCCAATATTATGTGACAGCTGTAGAAAAATCTTCTCCTGAATCCACAAAATCAAATTAAATCTGAACACCGGTCTCACTGGAAGCACATTTTGGAAGGGAAAAAATCCTGGGAGTCAGGAGATTAACGTGCAGATGTGCTACATGCTCAGATTCTCTGTCATCTAGGTGACAGCGATGTTTTAAAAATTAATTCTTGGGGTTTATTCCAACTATGAGCCAGTGGACATTGGAAATGACAAACTGCTGAGAGGGAGAGATTACAATTGCAGTATCTGCACTTAACAGTGCAATTCAACATTTCCCAGACTTAACAGGTTGATTCTACCATAAAATGAGTGAAAGCTAAGGGGTGAGGTGTTAAGAATAAACTTTAAGATTCAGATGGCCAAAAGCCATCTTATTTCTGAGACTCCAAATAAATACACCTTTCTAGATAAGAAGCTAGCTGCATCATGGTTCTAAGAAAGTGAGGTTAGTGACAGCACAGATAAAATGCGTTCTTTGGTGGCTGAAATAGAAAAGCAATGCAAACTCTGAGGCAGACTGTCAGCATTCCAAGATAGTAGCTGAGAAAAAGAAAAGAACAAGAGGTGTTCACATCCTGAGCCATCTACACGAAGCTTATCAAGGTTGGAGAGGCTACACACCTTTACGGAAACAAACACAAAGTTCACAAGGTCTAGTGATCTGAATGTAATACAAAAAACAAGCACCTACAAATATAATTAGAGCATAAAGGGGCTGATCTTCAAAGATCCCAAATAGCGGGTGCTAATTTGCGTGTACTATAAATAAATTGCATGTCCAATAAGTGGGCGTGTTGCATGCGATTTTCAAAGATTGCGTGTGCAATGGCTAACAGGTGCAAAGCAAGTGCAGACCGCCCAATTTAAACAGGAAATTGCATGAGCTACTGACTGTAACAAGAGGAAAAGCAAACAGATCATCCGCTGTGTTGCTAGAAACATGCAGGGATTGTTACGCTGCATCATTATAAATGATCCAGTTGCTGATTTTTTTCCTTCCGTTCCGCCCTTGCTTTTCTGGACTGTTACAGTTAGTTAACTTTTGATGTGCAGGTTTGTCATCTTCCCTGATGAGATTATTTCTCTTATCCTGCTCAGCGTAATTCACAACAAATTTGCCAATCAATATTAACAATATAAAAGACAAATATGTCTGTTAATTAGTTTGTCTCCCTTGATCTTTTAATTCTTTTCGGAGACTCACCGGGTTCTATTCATTTTTGAGAGTAGGCGTATGTGTTTGAAGAGTTCGGAGATTATTATAGACAGCCACAATATTTAGGCCTGAACGTAATATTAGCAACATAAAAATAGATTGTTGTAGGAGTTGGCAATTTGTATGTTATAGCTTTGCTAATTTTAAAACATAGCGTCACATAACTGTCCTGCAAAGAAGTTATTTTGAACATTTATGTACATAAAAATAAATTATTTTGCAATGATTTTACATATTGCTTTATTTGTTTTGCCAGTATTTTAGTGATATACGTGTTTGATTGTTTAAATAGTTTTTTGGTGACACCAAACACACAATAATTTTTTTACTGCATAAACAAAACCCTTCCCTGACATATGTTCACATTAAAGCAACGTAATCAAACTGATCCAGCTCCAATTGCCCTGCAATGACATAACGTTACTGTCAATAATGCTGCCTTAAAATGATGATTTTTCCCCTGCAAAGAAGTGATTTTAGCATCCAGTTTGCAAATGAAGGATTTAATCTGCCTTATGTCTTTATTTCTTTCCTTTTAATTATATTATCAACATCAAAGCACAGTGGGACTTTTGCATTATGTGCGATTACAGGTTAAGCACGCTTGATTAGTTATGTGCGTATATTGCCATGAACAGGTTTGTGCACGTTCAGCAGATGATCACTGACAGCAATGTTATGCTGGAATGATGAAACATAATTTAGAACGTATGTTCTCCTACATTTAAAACTCATGAGAAACCATAAATATTCCACATCTGTTACTTATGATACAAAACAATCAAAGTTCCACAGGTAACTGAATGTTATTTATATTATTACTATTTATCAATTTCACATCTTACAACACAACCTAATTTTCACATGTAAAGCATTTGGGACATTTCACAATCTTCATTGTAAAATGTCTATGTTTTGACATAATAAAACATAATCTAATTTCCAAATGCGAAGCATGTGTGGTAAAACACATGAGGCTTCCTACATGTGAAAACTATGCGAGATACAGGGGTTGGACAATAAAACTGAAACACCTGTCATTTTAGTGTGGGAGGTTTCATGGCTAAATTGGACCAGCCTGGTAGCCAGTCTTCATTGATTGCACATTGCACCAGTAAGAGCAGAGTGTG
>JAHUTJ010027304.1:0-11632 GCA_036250325.1 Characodon lateralis
TGTGATTTTGTTGTCAGCACATTCAACTTTGTACAGAACAAAGTATTCAATGAGAATATTTCATTCATTCAGATCTAGGATGTGTTATTTGAGTGTTCCCTTTATTTTTTTGAGCAGTGTATAAGAGCGTATAGCAAAGCAAAACATTGTGGAGTTAAAACAGAGACCATAAATTACTGCTCACTGTGACATTTAACATGACAAAGATCCACAGCAGAGCTGCAAAAAGACTGGCAGTATTTGATTTCTTGCTGAGTTTCTTGATTGAGTTACTTTTGTTCTGCAGCGATCATTAGGTGAGAGGCAGGATACACCTTGGACAGGTCACCAGTCTGTCACAGGTCAACATAGAGACACACAGGACAAACAACCACGCACACACACCCTCATACCTAAGGGGAATTTAGAGAGACCAGTTAACCTAACAGTCATGGTTTTGGACTTTTGGGGGAACTAACTTAGGCATGCACAGGGAGACCATTTCATGCTTTCTTCAGCTGTTTTATACAAATGTCATCAAAAAATATTGAAATAAACTAACATTTCAGTAATGTTCTATTTTATTGAGATTCACCTGTAGGGTTTTTGTTTTGTGCTAATGTGTAAAACATTGATTGTATGCCTGAATGCATTATGTCGGCCCATATTCAGTCAGTCATTTTTCAGTCAGTCAGTCATTTCAGTCAGGCTGCACGGGTGGTGCAGTTGGTAGCACTGTTGCATTGCAGCAAGAAGGTCCTGGGTTCGATTCCTGGCCGGGGGTCTTTCTGTATGGAATTTGCATGTTCTCCCCGTGCTTGTGTGGGTTCTCACCAGGTACTCTGGTTTCCTCCCACAGTCCAAAGACATGCCTCTTAGGTTAATTATTTCGGCCCATATTATTGACCAGCAGATGGCAGCATTGAGTCGCTGAAAGGATTAGATGTTTGGACCACAGACCGCAGAGGCAGCAGCAGGGGAGCGAGAGGTGGCGATAACTTTAAATGAGTAAACTAAGTCTAAGTCAGCAAGTAATATTGGAATTAGAACTAATATGTGTACATATTGGTAGTATTACCGCATGGTTTATTATTGCTGCTACATTTTACTGTTTCTAAATGTAGCCAAGAAGTGAAAACGTCCTCAACAACGTGAATCTATAAAAACGTAATCATACAGTCAGAAATGTTACCGCCAGCTTGGCTATTAAATTATAATTTAAAAATGAGCATTCAGTATTTTCTTTTTTAAGAAAAAAAATCGCCACAAAGTAATATTTAAATCATGAAACGATCGACTCTAAGTAGGGCGGATCCCAACACTTTAATTTATTCAGTTTTTTTTTGTAAGCCAAGGAAAAAACAGTTTTGAATTAATTGATCACATTTTTTAAAATTACCTTACATAGTTCTCCCTTCTGCAGCTGTCAATGCTCACTCTACTTTTTGGGTCTATGTTCCGGCTTAATTGGAGCAGAATATTTTAATATTTTTAATTTAATTAATAAAATATTTTTCACCAATGATTTGAAATATTCCATGAGTCTGGGAGGGTCCTGCAACTTTCATGCCTTCCTCCATCCATAATGCTTATGCAGTGAAGCTGTTCTCCGAAGGGCTGCAGTTAAAAGAGCAATCAGCTCTCCATAAAGTTGCTCGATTTCTTTTACGGCGTCCCTGTAACCTTTGGTTTGTATGGCACACTGTACCCGCTTTGTGAACTTGCAAAGCCCCACACCCCGCTCCTCTCTCCTCTCTCCTCCTCTCTATCTGCAGTGCATTTCTGTGCGCAAATGCTTGCGCTCCGAAAGCAGACAAAGAAAAGAAAAATCGCTGTAGCCCACCCTGTTCTGTAGGTACACAGACCTTAAAATCTAGCACTAACTCAGCAGAGAGTGTGCCAACCCAAACTAGGCTCCGGGTCGGTCTGAGCGACTTTCCGCATCCCTATTGCGCAGGAAGGAGAGCGCGGTCATCGGGGCGCACAGGTGGGTGCGCTCTCCAAACGCTCTCTCCAAAAGGTGCCAAACGAGTTATCTTGGACACAAGTGGACCAAAACGATCAGCTGCAGAACAACCTAATCGGCGTTTGATTTGAGAAAGGAAAAATGGATTTACATGCACGGTAGTCTCATGAAGAGAGGAGGGGACATGGGCGGGGCCGAGGCGCCTGTCGTTTCCCCTCCACGCTTAGCGGGGCAGCAGGGCTGGAAATACCTCCCGGGAGCACAGTCGCCAGTCCAGCACGGAGACCCGCCTGGCCAAAAGAACGCGCCTCACACTTACCAGGATTGCCAGAAATTCCTGAAAAATATACCTGCTATTTATGGCATGTGGCTTGTAACTTTACTCCTGCTGTACTCTCTCCAAGAAGGTAAGAGAAAAAAATATTATAATACTATTTTGGAATATTTCACAACCTGCAGCCTGAGATGGGCTTCTTGGTATTTAAGTTGATTGAATGAATGAAAAGTTGCATGTGAAAACTGCTGTTAATGTAAGATTATGCCTGGTCTACCCTTATGCTCCGGCCGAAAATGAAAAGATAGTTAAATTTATGATCAAAATCAAATTGCAAAAAACTGTTGCAGCTCAGTGAGCAGAAATTTTAAATGAGGGAGCTTGAATTGTAAAATTTCTTGGGTGTTTGGTGTTTTTTTGCAGCGCACCTTGGTGCCTCTTAGATGGTGCTGATAGCACGGATTGTTTTCGCATTACCAACTCCAGTTATGAATATGCAAAATGGCTGAATGCTGAGAATGAGGTGCAAACTGACGGGGAGTAAGACAGAAATAAAAACATGCGCTTATAATGATTTGCAAATTTTTTAAACAAATAGTAAATTTCCCAATGTTGTCCAAAGTTTTCAGGTGGACGTTTGTAATTAAATTTTAGATCTAGGCGCTTCCATCTTGTAGCTTTTGCTAATTGCAGCTGTTTGGATGGACTGATTAGAAGGAGAACGCTGGTTGCTACAGAGACGCTTTTATGTTTAGGACGAGATTTTTTTTCCTTCTATGATGACAAATTGTTGTCATTTGGTGGTAAATAAAAGGGTCCCCTTTCTTCCACAAAGGCCTTATTAGTGTAATAGGTCTGCACCCACATAAAGGCCATAATTAGAGCATTCAGATTTGTCCTTCTTACTTAATTCACTGTGCCCCTTTTAAAAAACGTCCTCTGATTTTTCTGCCTGCAAATGCGAAATCCTCCTTTAAATTATTTCATTTGTGTCTCTTGTTCACGATGCAACAAATCCCTGACCCATTTGTAAAGTTCATCTTTGTGGTGCTTTTATAGTGCATTAAAATAATCTCGAGGAAATCTGTGTCGTAAATAATAGGAATACAACAGTATTTATAGGCCTTTGTGTACATCCTGCCTACCTAAAACCATTTTCATGTGATATGGTCCCTATTTAGCTGAAGCCTTGAAAAGGAGCAAATATGTATTTTTTTTTCTAAAAGTCTGGGGTATTGGGAGCAGAAATATGGCCGTTTTAGCGCATAAACAGGCCTTATAGGCACTGTCAATGAAGTGTTTGATTGTACTGGATATTTATGTAGACTAATTCCAGTTAATGAAAAATGGGCTTTAAAATACATCTCTTCTTTTTTATTGTTTTTTATTTATTCAATGTGATTTGAAAGCCTGGCAGAGGGCTTAATGGAATCATTTTAAAATACGCAAATTTATTTCATCAAATGAGAAACTACAGGGGCGTGGGTGCAGATTAGAGACTTGCCCGGTCATGTTCCTCGCTAATAGCGCACCTGGACCCCGCGGACATGTCCGCGCGCGTGTGCCAGCCAGCGCGGGCGCGTGGGCGAGAGGCGTGCGACGGGGACGCCCCTTGTAATGGTTCTGCTGGTACACGATGGGTACTTTTTTATGAGATCCAAACATGTCTTGAGGTTTTTTTAAACTCGAAAACAGCCATAAAGGAAAGGTAAAATGTTTTGGGCCCTAAATGGAAAAATGGGTAAAACTCCGTTGCAAAGTCGCTAATGGATCTTCAAAAGTATCCTGTTATAAGAAAAAAATATATACGTACTTTTGAAACGAAGATGTAGTCTTCTCTTGAGTTTTTTTTTTATTTTTTTTTTTATTTACAGGCTCTGTAAATATTCATTGCAAATGTTGATTAGTTAGCAATAATGAAAATTAAGACCATAATATAATAAACAGGCCTAATCTCAAGCAAAGATAATCAATTTAAAAAGATTTCAAATAATTTGTACAAAAATGATTATTTAAATTAGAGGTGTTTAATGAGAGGTGACAGCAGCAGGGGGGATCATTCCTGCTTGTTCACACCACTGAGTCAGTGGCACTGAACCCCCTTCCCCTTCTTGCCCATTGCCATTTTCTTCCTTTGCAAGAATGCAAAATTAAGGCTGCAACCTGACTAAAATGCAGTATTGACAGGCTGCATTGTGCTTGCAATTTCTCAAACATAATACAGGCTTTCTTTTTTTTTTTTTGTTTTTACCAAATTCAACCTTATTTAATTTTATACTTAGGGATAAAAACTCCACTCTGGAGGAAGGCCATAAAGAAAAATAGTGCTCTTTGAGTTATTTTGACTATATTTGACCCTTTCCTGAAATTAATTTGTTTACATTTCTCTAAAATAAGCCTATTAAAATTCATATAATATAAACATTATTTGAAATATAATAATGAATTTTAATAGAGTTTAGAGTTTGGTTTTAACTCTTATATCTTCATTCATTAATTAACTAAATACAAGTAGCTGCTGTTAAAAGTTGTTCATAAAAGCCCCATGGGACAGCACAGTTTTTTTCCCCAGTTTCACCAAATTTATCTAGATTTTATCTAGATTTTCTAAAATGACTAACCAAAACTAAACACAAAAAAATAAAAAAACAACATCCATGCCTGACATCAAAAGTGAACGTGCAAAATTTTCTCCAGCAAGAACTCTGTGTATCAACACAGCATTGCTAAATTGAGCCAGACCTTCTCCGAATTTCATTGGATGCCAGTACCGCACATTTTTCCGAAGGAGGGAGTGTTCGGCAAATGTCAAATCTCTGAAGCAAGTAGTTGTTTTTTTGTTGGATCTCCCTCTATCTCCATCTCTCTCTCCATCTCTCCCTCCCTCCCCTCCTTGCTCAGTCGCTTCCTCTTGCAATGACTCCCCTCCCTCTCTTTCCCTCATCACTAGGCAGAATTAAAGGCTGGGGGAGGGGCAGTTTATGCAGACTGTGCTGTGACTTGTGATCTACCAGATTTGATATTCACATTAAGAGAGAAACTGGCTGCTTTGAAGTGAGGGGGGAGCAGGTCCCTGGGGACTGCTGAAGTAGCATACTTTTTTTTTACTGACACAGCATAGTCCGGGGGGGGTGGGGGTGGTTTGAGGGAACAGATTGCTACGGGACAAGGGTGTGGAACAGCAAAACCCATCCATTGATTAGATCTAACTTCTGCAACCTGCCTTACTTCTCTACCCACCAACCACCTTCTTATGCCAAACCCTTGGGATTATCTATAAATTTACACCTACCTACATCCCCCCATATCTCACTGATATTCAATTCACACCCCCTCTCTCATTGTATCTTGTCCCAGTGCCTCCTGTGACAGTGTGTTTCCACATGTAGTTGCTTTTCCTGTTGCCACCTAAATCAAAACACAACTTTCTGTCCCAAAAACGCTTGACTGATGAGAGACCGCCGGATGGCAAGCCAAGAAAAGAGAAAAAAGTAGAACTACACTGAAGATAAAGCTGTTTCTAAAAATGGGGAAAAAAGAATTTTATGTCAGTTTGTTTGGCTAATCTACATACAAAAAGCAGGGCTGCAAAAGTTGAATCCCAGTTTTGACCTTTGGTATCTAAACTTATTTAGAAATAAAACCCAATACGTTAGGAATTTATTTTTAGGTTGAGATTTGTGAGAGCAGGGCAGCATGAGGATGTGTTTTGTCTTTAGTTGGGCACAGGGGCATGTGGAATTGTAAAAATATGTGAATTTGAAACATTTTGGCTTTTGGAGTTTGTCCCCCACAACCCCCTCCTTAGCACAATACAGTTGTGAGCGTCAAGTGTGTGTGTGTATGTGTGTGTGTGTGTGTGTCCATGCGCGGTTGTGTGTATTCACATCCTTGAGAGGCGTAGATGAGCTGCATTATGCATGATGAAACCTTGCATAGGTTATGACTTCTGCTTCTCCGGCATACATATTCATGCATTGCTCACTGGCAGGGTGTGTAAAATAGTTCCTGCGACTCTGACAGCCTAAGCTGTAGCTCCAGAGGTGCCATCAGC
The DNA here is from genome assembly GCA_036250325.1 of Characodon lateralis. Lineage (NCBI taxonomy): Eukaryota > Metazoa > Chordata > Actinopteri > Cyprinodontiformes > Goodeidae > Characodon > Characodon lateralis. Next base: position 6,274 of record JAHUTJ010027304.1, read on the forward strand.
GCCTCCAACACCTTCCTGTAAGGGCTGGTTTTCTCTCTGGAGCTGTGTCTGAACGAGGCTGATGAAACCTCCTGGGTGCAGGCAAACTGCAACAACACCTTCATGAAAACCATGCAGCACTGTCTACACTGCTAACACGGTATCAACTGCCCACGTGCTGCAAGGGTTGGGCAACAGCAATGTTTGTTTTTCTTATGTTATCACAAATATTAAATCCTCAATACTTTTCTGAAATTAACAGTTCTTTTTTAAAAATGGTCTAATATTTTAGTGTATGATAATTTTCCTTAAAAAAAAAAAAACAGAATTCCCTATGTAAGATTTTATAGATCTTCCTCACTTGTGTTACATTATTATTAAGACTTACTTTCTGATTGTGTAAAATAATACTTGTGAGGACCTCACAACTTGATCCAGTAAAAAACAATCTGCTGTTAGTGGAAAGAAAAAAGAAAAAAATTAGACTCAACAAATAATTCAGGATTTTGATGTGGCTTAACTTTTAGTCAGGTGGTCATATTGAAGATTATTTTCCTGATCTAGACCCACAGTGAGTATTGACTCTTTTATGACTTTCAAATCTGTGTGCTTTATCAGAGTATGTGATTCATGTCTCCAATATATTGTGCATGTGTTCTTGACAGAAATATTTTGGTGTGATTGTTACACTGTACGTCGATGATCTTTTCTTACTCTTAACAAAATTGTTTGAAAGGTGCAGAATAGTGATGAAACAGCTACCAAAGCTTCTAGGAGTTTGGAAGTAAAATGTAGGTTTTATGAAGTAAAGTTTTTGTACTTTGGACTCAAATGCCCCTGTTTGAAAGTCATGCTGCTAGCTTCACCTTCTAACCTAAAATGCTCTAGACAGTACACTATAAAGGATTTGGTTAAACAAGACAAGAAGATTTAAGACAAGAAGAAAACTTTGTTTCATAGATAAAATAAAGGTTTCAGAGATTACAAACTGTGTTTTAAAGACTCGATAGTCAGTGTAGAAAAATCAAATCAAGGCTGGACCAATCCATGTACTGCATTTTTTGTTTGTATAATTCTAACTTAGTTTTAATTCTAAAACACATTTGCGTAGAAATATCAGGTTCACATTTGACCATTCTAAATATTTAATATTTTGAAATAGAAGTGTACAACTGCATCCAGATTCCTTAAACAAAGTAAAACAGCCTTTTAGATTTCTGGCAACAAGAAGCTCTCAAGCAGATTGTAACTTTAGCATCAGCCTGTATCCTTACAGACCTCACAACTCATGTGTATCTTGTCCGTAATTCAGCCATCAAGTTTTTTTTTTTGGTAACCAGTCATCGGCAGTCCAGTGAACACAATTGTTACCTGTGAAACTTATCAAGTATATAATGGAAACTGCTGAGGCAAGCGTTAATGTTGGCTCAGCAGAAAATCAGCGACTTTTCCTCCAACTACTATGTACTACCCCTCAAACATTCTTCGGGTAGCTATTTAAACTGGCCTATTCCACACTTTGAATGTTTCCATGCACTAACTTTCTGTTTTGAGATGGTTGTGTTTTGCACCTGACTGTCAGTTTGCTATGTGTTGTGCAGGTTTATTCAGCTTGCTTTCTTTGATCTATCATTGACTCCATTAAAAGTAGATGTTAAAAAAAAAGAGTAGATTTAAAGTAGTGTCTGGTTGGTTAATGTGGTAATCGGTTGACTACGGCTCTTATAGGTTTTAAGAATTGTCAACTAACCTACACTTGATGCTGATACTGTTTTAATCTGACCCTTCACATGGATGCAGACCTTTAAGCATGTGTCATCGCAGTATCAAAAGGATTTTGTTTGTAATAATGTATTGAATCAACTGAGAATCCAATAGCTTTTGGTGGAAAGTCATGAATCTTGATGAAAGCACTTTCTAAACAAACAATGAAACTTTAGGTAAAACATAAACAGGCATTTTAGGGATCAGATGCAACTCAGTGAAGTTGGTGTTTTTTAAATACATTTCCTAATGTGTTCAACAGAATAGCCTTTAAAGGTATTTATAAATGCAATATATTTATGATGCTGTATTTTTCTATCACTGGTACAATGGTTATGTTTTGTTATCCTGGCAATGCAAGCTATCATACTGGTTGGCACAGGTGGTTGGTAACATTTGATCGGCTGGTTTTAAATGGAGTGGAAACTCTACTGTTCTGGCACAAATGCAGCACTGAGTCTTTGACCACACCTGGTGGGGTGGACCTGTGATGTATCGCTAGTCAGTTTGTTTTTCAAATTTATTTATATTTCTATGCCCTCTATCTGCAAAAAAACCCTGCAATTTCTTTGTCAAAAAATAGCATTTTATATATTGCGATCTAAAAATATCTTGCAGTACTTTCTTGTGGTAAATAGGTGGAAATGATCATTTTAAGATAATGTATTGTGACAGTTTTAAGGGAGGTTGTTTATAGCATTAAAAACTTAACTGATATCGCTTTCGCAGTGGACATAGGTGGAGCTTTTGCACTAGCTCATTTCTTATTGGGGCGTCTTGTTGTACACAGAGACATGTTGTAAAAATAGGTCATGCAAAATTAGGTTTTTGTTTATAACTTGCCAACAATCAATAGTGTCATAAGGATAAATGGTGGTTTTATTTTTATTTGCCACTTGTTTAGACGTTGCCACAATATTAGGAAAGTAACTTGTTGTAGTTTGTTGCTCTCCAAAAGATTTGCTCCTGCGGTCACATATTGTCTCTTTCAGTTATTTTCTGTAATTCTTATTATATAGCTCCAGAACTGAAACTGGAAAATTTTAGTGCTGTAGACTCTGCGTGACAAGGTTTAAGAACATTTTACAGCGTAAGCGTGAATATATAGTTGACAAGGAAAGTATTCAAGTTTTCAAGAAAGAAGTATTTATTAGAAAAGAATAGCAAATAAAGTCTAAAAAATATTTCATTACACAGGAAAAAAAACCCAGGTCTCCTCACAGTCCCGCTCGATCTAAGCTCTACTCTGCACAAAAGCTGTTGCGTTTCCATTGACTTACTGGCAGCTGCAGGTGGGCCTTCATGACTTAACCCTTACTGTCTTATGGTTCTGTGTGAGCGTACCAAACATGAGATAAGTACAAACATGCAACGTGAAATAAACACTCATTATCGCACACCATGTCCTCCAACAGTGATTTTGAACCACAGCCACGGCTTTCTGTTAGACCCGCTCCGGCCATTGTGGTCCTTAATATTTTTGTAGTCGGTCTTGAGTTTTTTAAAAGTTTTTCCCGGCATTGCAGTGTGTAGTAAAACCCGAGGCTTGTCATTCTTTCTGCTACCTCAGCGGACACTTTCTCATACCACTGATATTCGGCTGACCAGGCTCATGGCCAATCAGTGAACAGCAGTCTGTTCATGTCACATTTCAGCCCTGCTCACCCCCAAAGGAAGCCACAAAAGCCACAAAAGCTAGTAATGAAATTGGTCACTGAGTGGAGTGGAGCCGGCCAAAGTAGAGCCCATGGAAAAGGGGAATTAAAAACAAAACGTCACACTAGGTGTGAGGGAAAGCAGTCATTAATAAACATGGTTTCAGTAATACAGTCAAACAACAATAAAATGATTGTTGTGTCTACATTTTGATTTAGCTTTTGGATTTCATATTAGGTATTAGCAGGGTTAGCATGGCTGTCAACACAAGAATCACAGTTTCTATGTACAATGTATTTCCCTGGAATGTAGATCCACACCTTAAAGGGTAAAACACAAGTCTTGCTCACTCCTGCAGACTAAATGATCCTCAGACATGTCATAGGAAATAGCTTCTTTTTAATAAACCTTTTACATCTCTGTGTCCCCTGACTTCATTTTAAACACCTTGCTGATACTGTTTGCTAGTAAAAACAAACAGTGTCCACATTGAAGAGTGTTGTTTGAGCAATCTTTCAGCACTTACATATGGTGAGTTCACTGATTGGAAAAACGTTGGAGTTTTTGGTTTCCAACTGGCTGGTCATCAGTCATGGCCAGTCAAGATCGACCGATCTTTTTGTGCATATCTAATATTGATGTGTTGCTTTATTGTACTAGTTTTTATAACAAATGGCTCCTGCTAGCTGTGAAGCTATAATATGTATAATAAAATTCCCAAGAAAGATAATTCCTGTAGATTTAATTTCTATTTCTTGACACAGTGAAGAGTAATTTTGAATAAAAAGTTTTATTTTTTGTTCTGCTGTGACCAGCAATAAAAGCCCTAGTTTTTTCCTGCCATCTTTATTGTTTGCATGGGGCAGGGGGATTTTCAAAAAATATTTAAAGTAAAGTATTAAAATATTGAGCCTTTGTAGTTTTAAGTATTTAATAAGTTATAGCTTTGTTAATTTGAGTATAATTACTTTTATTATTAATTGTCTCTAATATTGGAGATATGAGAAATTAAATATTTGTGGCTGTGTCTCTCATTCTTGTAAGAACCTCCCAGCTAATTAACTACTGTTTTCAGTTGCATGTATGCATGTATGAGTACCTGACTTTGTTGAGTTATAATAGACTTCAAAGCAGCTCTGGAAACCATGTTTGTATTTATTATCCAACAAGTCACTCAACATACACAGGCCAAAAAAAAATTTGCCACCTGGAAATAACTAAGGAAATAGGTACGAGCCTCCCTTTGGATAATTACTGCATGGGCGATTATGTTTCAGCTGGCAACAAGTTATTTAACCCCAACTGGTGCAATGAGTTGCTTCTCATTTCTTAAACAACCATGTCAAAAGACACATCCCCTGGTCGTGGAAAAGATGTCAGTCTGTTTCAGAAGGGTCAAATCATTGCATCAAGCAGATCAAATATCTAAGGAGATTACAGAAACTACCAAAATTGGGTTAAGAACTGTCCAAGGCATTATTAAAAGCTGGAAGGATAGTGGGGACCCATCGTCTTCGAGGAAGAAATGTGGCCGGAAAAAAATCCTGAATGATCGTGATCGGCGATCACTTAAACATTTGATGATCAAATCGAAGAAAAACTCCAGGCCATGTTTAATGGTGAAAGTAAGAGCATTTCCACACGCACAATGTGAAGGGAACTCAAGAGATTGGGACTGAACAGCTGTGTAGCCTTAAGAAAACCACAAATCAGTGAGGATAATCGGGAAAAAAAGATTTAGTTTGCTAGGGAGCATAAAGATTGGACCCTGGAGCAATGGAAGATGGTCATAGGGTCTGATGAGTCCAGATTTACCCTGTTCCAGAGTGAGAACAGGGTAAGAAGAGAGGCAGGTGAAGTGATGCACCCATCATGCCTAGTGCCTACTGTACAAGCCTGTGGGGGCAGTGCTATGATCTGGGGTTGCTGCAGGTGGTCAGGTCTGGGTTCAGCAACAGTA
>JAHUTJ010027305.1:0-11629 GCA_036250325.1 Characodon lateralis
GTACCACAGGGTTCAGTACTTGGGCCAATTCTCTTTACTATATATATGCTTCCAATAGGTAAAATTATCAGGCAGCATAGGATAAATTTTCACTGTTACGCTGATGATACTCAGCTTTACTTATCCAAAAATCAACGCCAGTTACTGTCCACTGTCTCATCCTGGAGGAGGGAATGCTGCAAGTCACTGACTAGATGCAATCTGCTGGGTTTCCTTAGATAGAAAAACTTTTATCCAATTTGAATAAAAAGCTAATTCGACTGCACTGTTCAATTGTTAGTATTAATTGGAATGTATGTACCTGACTGTTGTGAAGTGCCTTGAGACAACATGTGTTGTGAATTGGCACTATATAAATAAACTGAATTGAATTGAGCATGTACAATCCTTCAAAAACAATATGGTTTAGCTTCAAATACATAAAAATTTCATCACCAAGATAAAAAAAAGAATGTAGGATAAATGTCACACAATTTCTAAAGTGGATCCAAGTAAAGCAGGAGGTTTCAAACATGGAGCTAAAGTAAAATGAAAAAATAATGCTCTTGTACATTTTCACAACAGATTGATCCCCTGTTGAAATTCAAATTCACAAAGATAACACACAACATAAACAAAGCCAACCAAAACGACTTCACAACAAATCTCAAATATTTAAAATAAAACACACAACATATTTCATATTCTTTCCTTCCTCTGTTGGAAATCAACAGGCATGTAAGGCTGGAATGGCTCTCGGGGCATGGAAACTGCAGCTGAGGAAATGGCACTATAATCAATAGCTTCCCAGGCTGCTTGTTAAAAATGCCATTTCCATCTCCAAGTCGTTGAGAGGGTCCTTTACCAGCAAAGAGCCACATATCATTCTCTCCAGACAACTGGCGTGATGAAAAATGGGGGACCACTGTCACTGACCAATATTGATTATATGTGAAAATGTGATAATTTTGTATTAATTCACCTCTAGGACCCTTGTTCTGTCAGCTTTGCTGGGGAGAATGAATGCCTTCATATCAGGATAACAAAAATATGAGCCATTGTTCATTTCAGCCTCCAGACAAAGAGGTTTGTGTCAATAGTTTATTAATTTGCTCAAGAGAAAAGGGCAGAATGTATTGGATTAACGTCATTATTTAACACTCTTCTATTTCAAATAGATTTGTTATTGCCATTGCAACCATTTAAGAAAAGCCCTGTGCTCCGCATCTAATTTCTAATTATTATGGTTGTCCTAATCTAAAGAAGTGGTGTCAAACACAATTTCCAATTCTCTTGACTTGCGTTATAGGGAATTAATAAAAATTATGTTAAAAAAAATTAAATAAAATTTGTGTAAAAAAAGATTTGAGCACACACACATACCAGATCTGACCTTTCACGCAAATGTAACTGCTTTTACAAAAGTCCATTCAAAATGTCCTTGCTGGACTCTTAGATTTAAACACAACAACCTCTTATTCCAAGATCATGGCTAGGGATGGGTTATTGAAATTTGTTTATCATCATCTGGACAAGAAATTATGATTCTAAGAATTTTCATTAATCATAAAAACAGTTTGAAATGAATTACATAAAAAAAAAAAAAAACTGAATAATTTGTGAATTGTTGTTTCTGCTGTATGAACCATTTTCTCATTGCTGGTTTCATAAAATTGTAGTTATGTAATTATTATTCTGTTTATTACATTACAGGTACAATAAACATTACAATTGCATTACCAAATGCCATTTGTGTATTTAATTAGCCAATCTGATAATGAATAAGTTGAACTTTCCGCCAGTATTTTACTTTGTTGGGCTTTGATGTTTTATGATTTTTCAAACTTTTGTCAGTTTTATTGTTATCACAATAAATACCACAAAATATCGTATGAAATCGGGAGTTCATATTGTCCATCCCGAATTATTGATGTTTTTAGGACCTGTGTTTTTAAGTCATTTGCCTAAAGCAAATGTTGTTTGAGTGGTGTTAATACATGTCAAAGTGCTTATGTATGAATGATCCACTCTTGCTAATTAAAGACTTCAGAAAAAGCTTTAAAATAATGAATGATTAAATACTGATTCATGTGTTAAACTCTGAAAGTGACCTTGCCTTTTGTGAAGCAGCTTGAGTCTGGAGAACTTTTTGATCTGTAATGATGGATTGTTTACTTTCCTGTTTAAAGGATGTGGTAGAAATAAAAATAATCAAATGTTCTTATTTTTTATTGGCTGCCTAGCGCAACATGTTTCAAGTCTGTTTCTAATTGGCTGATCAGGTCCTTGTGACGACAGAGCCAGCAAGACAATTTTACCAGCGGAAGTCATAACTGAGGTCTGATCATCTTGAGATTCATTTGCAATAACTGTTTTTGTTAGTTTCATCTACTTTTTGAAAAAATCTGATAAATATTCCATAAATTCCATAAATGTTTTATTTTTCCTCCACACCCCCACTTGATGACTTCAAGAGCATTTTCTTCCGTCTTGTCTTATGATTAGTATACAAATTTTTCTTGTCTCTTCAGAAGTATAATAAAATTGTTCAACAGGATCGATCGGTAAAAAATCAGGCTATCCATCAGACCACATCTTGATAGACTAATGATACTGATTATTTATGTACATTAGAATAGATTGTCATTAAACACTACAAAAAAGTTAAACTGTAAGGTCAAGTCTGTTAAAAATGTAAAACTTCTCTCTGCAATTGACTTTCACTTCACAATTTAGTTGAACTGCAAACAGCTATGATAAACAGGTTAATGTAATGTACATAAGGTATAGGTCAAAACAGTTAAATCTAACTGCAATGCAAAAATCAATCCAAAGATAAGAATATAGATTTCACTTATTCCATTTCTTCATATTTCCTTGGATGTGCATACATGCTGCAACAACAAGGGCTGCATTCTTCATCGTGTGTTTGTTGTGGTTGTCTCTGGTGGCACAGATGGATGGTATACCCTGATGATGTTGCTTCCTGCTGTGCGGCATAACTGATTTAGTAGTAAACGGTCATCGTACATTTTGCACACATCAAACTTGACGGCATACAAAAGTTTATATATATACAAAAGGTCCACGTCGCATAGCATGTCATGTAAAATTCTTATAAGATTGCTAAAATCGTTCTGTATAAGAAGGCTATTAGTAGGGAAATTCAGGTGTGCAGCAGCAAAGAGATTGGCAAACAGAAGCATGCAGATGAACATAAAGATAGGCAATAACTTGGCAATTTTCTGTCATTATTCCATGTTCATTATGCTTATTGTGCAGAGAAATGTAACAGTTGATACAGTTTCCCAGATAAATCTGTGTTCATTCAGGCTGTAAAATTAGCTGTATTTTTAACCCGTTCAGGTAGGAACACAAAAGATGGAAAAATTGGAAAAAGAACAACATATTCTCTAGACTAAGACATATACAAACAATCAAGAAAAATATTTACCTTTTCTTCACACTCATAAATGATTCCCAAATGCACTTTCTTTTGATGAATACAAGTACAAAGGACTTTCAGTTCATTTGTTTGGTTTCAGTAACTTTCTTCTGAAGCACAGAATATGTAAATTACACAGCGCTAAAGAAGAGAAAATGAAAAGGACTAAATATATCTTTGTCAGCATGACAGAAGAATGAAAGCACTCTCAAAGTCATTTTAGGATGCAACGTAACTGGCTCTCTCTCAGGCCCTTCTTAGCAAAGCGATGGGGGTTCATAATTACAACATAGCCTCAAGAAAAATACAAACCCAAAGCTCTTGGTTCTTATTGAAGAGTCAAAAAGTCATAAATACAGACTCATAAGAAAATACCCCATAGTGTTTATTAGTTTCATTTTTTTTCTACTTTTCACATTGAAAATTCAATAAATCTGTACCAATTCTCTCACACAGTCACACTCAAACTGCCTGGTGAGGCTTATCCTTGCAGGCATTCTGTCCCTATAGAGCCTGGCCTTAGTCAAGCGATGGCTACAGCAGGTATATTACACTCTGCATGTCATATCATACATTTTATCAGACCTCATAAGCACCTATATTTAAGAAGTAACATATTAGACAGGGGGAAAAACAAGCAATATCTTCTGTTTGTTTTGGACTGGAATCCATATGAAAAATATAATACATGGTCCTTCTTGCACATGGAGATACTGTATGAAGTAGTGAACAGAAACAAAAAGTGTAATTAAAATGAGAGCAGGTGTTAACATTTCCCCGCTCCAGGTTTTGTCTGGTGAAGAAAAACACAACTTTTCTGAATCACCAAGATGGAAAAATACTGTGGATGAGAAAGCCTAGGAATGTAAAGGACATCAGAAGGACTTTAATATTTTGAGAAACCAATCATTCATCTTCTGCTTGTGCTGGCTGACTGAAATGGTGTTGAAATGCGTGTGGGTGGAGGCGGCAGTTGTGACAGTAGTCAGGTATATCAACTGCACAGTCATAATCTCTCTCAGGCTGCTATATACAAATGCACTGGTTTGCCCAGAGACACAGCAAACAGATGTCAACGACAACAGTGCTGTCAATCCTTCAATACCATTGGGAATCTCTTTCCACTTAGTAATCTTGTTAATCAAGTGTGTTTACACATTGCAAGACAATGTGAGAGATTAGTCACAGCTTTTCTTACAGTAAAATCTTAGCCACTAAACTGTCCCTGACCTTTTATATTCATGCTTTAATATCTGTTGCAAGCGAGCAGCAAAACATGCTGTATTATAAGCCTAGAACACATTAGATCAGGATTAATTGACTCATTGCTAGTCCTCTTGTAGACTGCTTGGCATGGCAAGTGTGTTCTGGAACTTCTTGTTTTAGCTTGAGGAAGAAGAAAAAGAAGAGCTGTGATGAAAGTGAAATAATGTTTTTATTTACTTCTAATTTTAGGTTGATAAATTTCATCTGATCCCAAGAGACTGTTTTTAAAATGGGGCCAATCTGATCCACTTTTTGGACCAGATACCAATGTCATTCTTGGACTGGAAATCTAGGGTGTATTCACACTTGCCACTTTTGGTCCGCTTTAAACGGACCAGAGTTCGTTTCCCCCCTTGGTCAGGACCTTTTGTGCAGGTGTGAATACACTCAAGCGAACGCTGGTCCGGACCAAACAACTGAACCGAGACCCACTTTTTAAGGTGGTCTCGGTCCGCTTCCAGACGGAGTCTGGTGCGGCTCACTTATGGGCTGAATACAAACGGGCCCCAATCCGAACCACGCAGCACGTCTACAGCTGTTTCCCTAAATTTCTGGGTCTGTGCTCTGTCAGACCCTGTCATTTCTGTCCGATGGGAACAATGATCGTCACCCGCGTGGCTTTGTTTACAAGTAATAGTTCACTTGCAAAAAGTACAATGTAAAAACAAACCGCACCAAATAAAAAAAATAAAGTTCCCTTTTGGTCCGGACCAAACAAGCGGACTAATGGACTTTCCTAGTGTGAATACACCCCTAGTGTAAGCCATTGATTAAGACACCATGGTTAAATGCCATGGGTTTCGGCTTGTTTTATTCTGGAATCAGAATCAGCTTTATTGCCAAGTTTGTACATACAAACAAGGAATTTGACTCCGGTACACTTTGCTCTCTGGGTTTTTTTTTTTTGGTTTTTTGGGTTTTTTTATGTGTTATAAGATATATTATGCATATATCTTTATGTCCTTAAATATACATATATACAAATATACACATATAAAAAGGTGTATTTGCGACTTCAGTATGCAGTTGTTTGGTACTCTATTAAATGTTCATCAGTAAGCAAACTGCAGGGGGTCCAGCAGGGTGCCTGTGATGTCTTTCAGGTGCTTCAACACCAGCCGCTCAAAGGATTTCATGACCACAGACGTCAGGGCTACAGGCCTGTAGTCATTTAATCCTAGGATGGTGGGTTTCTTGGGCACCGGGATGATGGTGGATCCTTTGAAGCAGGAGGGGACCTCACACGTCTCCAGTGACTTGTTGAAGATCTGGTTGAAGATCGGGGAAGTTTAAGCTTACAGGCAAAATGTTTTACACACTTGTTACTCACTAAAATGTATGTAGTTATCTCATAAACTTTACTAACACAGATGTATCTTTTACGAAAAATTACATGTGAGCAGCTCTGGTGGAAGTAATGTTGGATTGTTGTGATAATAATAACTGGGAAGAAAACTGAGCTTTACAAAGGCTAAACGAGAGCAACAAAAGGAAGAATACCTAAATTACAGAATGTGTTTAATTGTTTGAGCTTTCAGGAAAAGAGTTGGATATGCTAGCAGCTTGTTGGAAGGCTTTAAGGTATTGTAGAAATATTTACCACTTGGAAACTACACAGAGGCTGCTCTTACAATTAGCTAACTGCACTAATACAATAATCACTAATAAAAGTAATTTATAAGTTTAAAATATTACCATCACATCTTATTGACTTGTTTTAGCTAAAATAGATGTTCCTTTTCTTTGTTTTCACATAGAACAATACAAATGAAAACTTTCAGGTGTACTTGGGAAAGTAGTAGACTCCATTAAATTGTTTGGTAAGTCAATTTAAGTGGTATTCCTTAGCACAAGATTTTATTCATGCTGTGTATTTAAAACCATGGTACCTCAGACAAATGTTGCTCAGGGAGGCCATATGAAGTAAATTATTACTTACCAACTGCTTAGGGCAACATATGCAAGGACTAGTGGCTAAAGACTTATCTACTCACCTGCTTAAAAGGTCTGGAGAGAAGCTTGATGCTAGATGTTCAAAGAGAGTGGTAATGGTCGGTTCCAAAGTTCTATGTTTTTTACCAGTATGTTTCTTATCTTTGTCTACTCATTTTCCTAGGAACCCGTTTGACTCTTGCCTAGTGTTCTCTCAGAAACCTTCGTCACAAAGATCATAAATCCAAACAGAGACCAAGAATAAACAAGCTTACCTGAAACAATCACCTCTACAACCAACCTCCTCCAAGTGTCATCTATGGTCCTCACCTACCACATCACTCTGTCCATGTGGCATCCACGTACGCCCTGGAACTTCAGTTTACCTTCACATGGTCTAGGAACAGCTTCCAAGTAAGCTAAACTAAGATACACAACATTGCCAAAAGTATTTGTCTGTGTACATTTACATGTTCATGAACTTTGATGACATTCTATTCTTAATCTATAAGGTCCATTTTGTTGATGGACCCACTTTTGCCAGGAATAGCAACTTTAACTATTCTTTAAACATCTTCCACAAGGTTGAGGAGTGTGTTCATAGTTAGATCAGAAAACCAGAATTGCAGCCTCCTCTCTAATTCATCCCAAAGACATTAAAGAAGGTTGAGGTCAGGACTCTGTGCAGGCTAGTCAAGTTTCTCCACAACAAACTTGACACACCTGTAGCCATGGAAGTGACTGAAACACCGGAATTCATTGATTTGGTGGTATGATCCAGTACTTTTGGCAATATAGTGTACTTACCCAGTTCAGGATTCATCTTACTCATCCGTATCTCTCCTCTTCTCAGTAAACCATGATATGCCCTTCCTGGAAACCTTTGATTCCATGTTTGAGTGTTTCTGCATGTGGGTCAAATAAATGGACCTACCCCAGGATATCTCAGACCGAAGTGAAATAAGCCAATGTCTGCATTAAGAAAGTGACAGTTGCAATTTGCATTCCTAAAGTTTTGAACGCAAATGAAAAGTACAGTTGTTGAAATTTTCAATGTCACACAGCATGAACAAAACAAATAGCAAAACTGTGTTTTCTTTTTTTTATTGTTTGTAAAGGCAACCTTGGCTTTGAACTAAAACAGAGCCCCTCCAATGACAACACTATCAGCAACTTACCAGAATCTCATGAGCCCATCGCAGTCTGTGGCAATGACTTCCAGCCAAGAAAAATCTGTTTTTTCAATCCTTTTTCTTTTCCATATATTTTTTTTTTTGTTTGTTTCCACTTCATTTGGCGCTGCATGAACTAAACTCTAATTAAACAATCATGCCCATGCAGCCCCTTTCCCCCTCTGTCCTATTGACTTTGTCACAGCACTCATCCTCTCCTCAGTATAAATCCCATGTCTAACGCCAGGGAGAAGAACTGTTGTCACACACTGTTTGTCCCTCCATCTCTCATCGTCTCTGTGAGCACAGAGTCAGCATCAAACCACGGGCGCAAAGAGCTTTGAGAGAGAAAACCAAGGCTTGAAGTGCTGAGTTTTGGCTTAACTGCTGAGCACAAATATGACTCAAGTAAACAGTCATATTGCAGACTTGCATCTTCAAAGTGCTTTTAAATAAGTTTCTCTTCATGGACTTTTGACACTATAAGTCAAAGGATTTCTGTATTTGAAGTGCATGATGCCATATTCAAAAATAAATTCATCCACAGGAAATATCTATACAGGTGAGATTACCTAAAACGCAAATAAAAAACGTAATAATAATAATATTTTAAAAACAAACACTTTCATCCATTTTATACAGCAACTAAATTCTGTTCAGAGTCGCTGCAGGGTCCATCCAGCAGCTAGATGAGAGGTGGGAACGCACTAGATAAGTTGCTAGTGATGATTAAACTCAGCACAAGAAACATTTTGTTTTCAAACCAGGGTTTATACATCTGTGTTTTTCAAAGTACACACAAAGCGAAATTTGCTCCATAAAATCAAGCACTCCCAAGCAACTACCATTACTTTGCATTGATGTAGTTTTACCCAGTTTAAAGAAGACATACATTAAATTTTCATAAAGATAAATGCATTCATAATGTCATTTTTAAATGTGGGCAAAGAGACCCAGATTGTGAGACAGAAATACCATCTGTAGAAAGCAGGTGGTACTTTTGACGAAGTAGAGGAAGAAAAAAAAATGTGCGACCTGCTGCGCTGCTGACCTTACAAAAGCTGAGCAGGAAAGTCTTGAGGTACAATTGAGAAAGTGCTGACCTGCAAAACTAAAAAAACAGTTTTCGTTTGTCAAGAGATAATAATAATATGTAATGTAATCATAGTCGTGAAATCTCAAGCATTTCTTATTTTGACAATAACACAATTTTTTATCATACATATTTGTATAGAGTAGAAGTAGTAATTTTTCCATCATATATTTCTTAACCTCAGTCCATACCTTTTATCTTCGAGAAAGTCAGTTTAAAGGATGGATTTTCTCATCTTTTACAATCTGCATCAATGCATTAAAAACTTTTCTTCATTTATTGATTTAGAAACACCATTACCTCTATCCTGTCCTGGTCCTAGATCCCTCTGTTAGAAAATATGTTTTGCTCTCTTGTTTATATATCCTTGTAATGACCCCAAGATGTCATTACATCTGAAGGTGACGATGTCCCCAGAAACTTAAAGCAGTCAATTGTGTAAACAGTCATGTCTCTTGTCTCTCAGGAGAAATCATCATGCAACTTCAGATTGATCAGCTCTGTTCATCTTGGATAGTGGTCAGAGCAGCCCCTGCAGAGTTTGAGCATATTATCGCGTTGAGGAAACATTTGCTCATAACAAGTCACCTGGCATGAGTGAACATTATTGTGTTTCTGTGTTTTTATTGGCTATGAGTGTTTTTTATTATTTGTATCAATCACCTGTGTGCAAGAGGGAATATCCCAAAGTCTTGCAACTTGCACCTATGAATATTAGTAATAATTACAGATATGAAAGCGTGTGAATTCATGCACGTTAGAAACAAATGCTGCTGTCACACTGTCTCCCACCTTGTATGGTATGTTGTTCAATCATAAAACAGGCACTACATGGGTCTAAGTGTGATAAGATTAGGTGCATTTTGTAAAATACATCAAGTTCTGTCACATCTTAGAAGTCTGTGTCTTTGTTGCATTTCAAAAAAATCTGTTTATGTAGTGTGTGTATATCGGAATGAAGGGTGTAGAATTCATAGTATTTTACTCTGTCAGGATCGGATGCTTTAGTTTTGCTCTGACATCACAGTCTTGTTTTAGTTTTTAAAGATTATTGTGACAGTTTGAGAATTGAGAAAGTCCAAAGCCGATCAAGTGGCCAAATAAAAATTAACTGAGAAAAGGTTGGGCTTCCATCATTTTGGAACCACTTCAGGTATAAATAACGTGTCAATTCTGTAATGGTGCAGCATATGTGAAGTACAGCATATATATGTTGTGACTCCTATGCCTCTGTCACAGCCTGGTTTAACTGGTGATCAAAATACATACGCTATAGTTTCAGGTGTACAAGGATGATGTTGGGGCATTAATAACTTAAGGTGGCATAAATTTCTATGCCATTGAAACACAAGGCAGATATATATGATGGGGGCTCAGATAAATACCTTAATTTTGACTTGGAGAATATGAGGAAAACTAATACATGAGCTAAAAAAAAAGCAAAACAATCATAGACTTGATATGATGATTTGCAGCCTCTGAAGTTTTTCTGAGAAAAAGAGGCTAGGCAAATTCTAATGCTAAGGGCATTCTCTCCTTCTACATTTTACTTTGCAGATCCGCTTCAGTGAATGATACGGTGGCCGGGGTACGGTGGCTGCAAAACACTTTTAAAAGTACTGAAACAAATTTACATTTCAGAAAACACTTTTACATTTCAGAAAATCAACCGGAAAGGGAATGTACCAACGCCGAGGCTGACCCGGAAATCAGCCTCAGGGGCTGCATCCTTCGAAGGCCGTATTTATAGGCCGGTTATGTTACAGCGCGGCTACGAAGGCTGTCCCAATTCATGAATCAGACTCCCTCAAATGCGGCCGACAAATGTGTCCTTATTTTGCCCGATTTGAAGGATGGGTCGTGAGTATCCTTCTTTCTATGACACAAATTGGCTTCTACAATGTTTTTAGAGCGGGAATATAACTATGTAGACGTGAAATATCTGCTTGATTTATCTAGACATCGCTTAATTTCAAACGTGCTCCGACGTGTTCGGAGTTTTCCGTTCCGGGCGTAGTAACCGGCTCGCCTCGCCAGCCCTACCGGTGGTGGGGCGAGCTAGTCCGGTAGAGGTCTGACCGGACTCCCGGCACTAAGCTCCCGCTGGCAGTCATCACAGTGAACGTTTAACACAAGTGATTTCTAACAGTTTGTTATTATTTTAATTGTTACTGAAAATCGATTTGACATTTCAGGTGATATTAAGGTTAACCAGAATACATGGACAGTTTTATGTAATCTAACTGTATCGCTGGAGAGTGATTGAGAATAAATAAGCTTTCCAATATTCATTTTTAATCAAGAAATATGCTATATGTTTTGAAAATTTATTTATAATTCAGCTAGCATTATAATTTCTGATTCCAGGTAAACCCGACGAGGAATACACCTCCAAATGTAAGTGAATCTCAGTAAAGAAGTTAAAAGTTTGAAAGAGCTTGTTTTAGACATTTGCATAGAAATATTTTAATATTTTCTTCAAATTAAGACAAATGTAAAATTAAAAAAGGCTTTATTTTGGCTCTGATATTAAGCAAGATGGTTTTTTTTTGTAGTATTTTCATATTTTGTTTAGGTACAAAGGAGCAGATGGGCCAGTTTATTAAGCTCAGGGCTGAGAACCACCACCTTTTTACTGGAGCTAAAAACTCAGCCACCGTGGCTTGGAGGTACAATAACAACATTCTTTGCAGTCGGTTTCTGTCCAGTTTCAATAACTCCTATCTTTCTAACTTTCATAAA
>JAHUTJ010027306.1:0-11628 GCA_036250325.1 Characodon lateralis
AACACAAACAAAACCAAACTTCATAAAATGAAAAACGTTTAGATCATTTCAATCTAAATCACTTCTATATTATTCTGCCCAAACACTTAACCTCATGAACTGTGGTGAGGAACGTTGTCCAGGGCGGTGAAGTTTGAAGAAATGCCCACAGTCTGTAAATGGTTAGCTACAGCTAACCTCCTTAGCTGTGGGGAGTGGCGGCCGTTCTGTCGGCCGGCCAAACTGCCGTGATCGTAACCACTGTGATGCAGCTCCTGTTGTCCTTCTCTCAGGCAGGGAAAACCACTTCACTTTGCTTGTAGAGACAGCTTCTCTACTGGGACTTCTCTGGAACACCGTTTGCTTCTGCAGGCCTCAGAGAGAAAGTCAAGCCAGGCGTGTACCTTAATTCCCTTTCATGAATGAATCTACCGGATACACAGAGTGATTCATTTGTACTTAGTGCATATGATCAATGATCGTATGACACCCTTGGATCCAGTTTCAAGAGTTTATGTCTTTTTGCCAGCAAAGGTACATTAGCGCGCTTGTCTCTCCGGCCAGCCTGGCAGCGGAGTCTCGGGTGGAAGAGGTCGGACCATTGGAAAGGGGGTGGTTTTATGCAGCCAGTGGCATCATGGGGAGTCCGTTGCTACAGTTTGCTTGGCTGTGCCGGAAGTAGGTTAATGCAATTTATTGTGAAAGTTCCAGGAAAGTCTGTACTAGCCTTTCACGTTGTAACCATGGCTGTGGGTCCCAACATATTATTACATAAACAGTTTTGCATTGTTTTTGCCATTTTTGTCTTGTTTCTGTGGCCCTAGATAATTGTTATCAAACTACAAAAGGGGCCGAATGGGTCAAGGTTTAGTGCTCTTTGACCTGGAGGGGAACGGGGTGTGAAATGCTTTAGTAGCATTTAAAGAGACAGCACCAAAACGAGTTGCTCTCAGTTGCACCTCAGAACAGGGAGAAAGAGGAGCCTGTGGAGCTACAATAACAATCTGACAAACTGAGTTCTGCTGTCCCTCCTTCTGCATCAATCCATTTAATTATTTACTTCCACTTGATTATGTCATGTTTTTCTGCAAGTTTGTCACCATTCTCTAGCTACCTGTCCTGCTTTAAAAACTTAACATTGGAACAAATGAGATTTCACACAATTTGCACTTGGGAAATTAGTTCACTGCCCAAGAGAATGAGACAAGGAGAAAGTTTATATGGTTATTTAAAGCTGGGACTTGTTTCCAACAACTTTTATGAAGGCATTTAATATTTTAAATAGATAGCCAGTGCACTTTTCTCTTATATGGGCTAAATCATTAATCAAGTGAAGAACTTACTCATTTTTGTGGTATTGAATTTATATGGACGTTCATGGGAGCTGGCCCTTTTCTGTACATATAAACATAGCTGTTTATCAGTTTGTTTTTACTTCTCATCAGATTACTTTTCTGTTTGCAAGTAAATGTCCAACTGAATGCCAACATGTAATAATATATTAAAATATTATATTTAGATGTCTTAACTAAAATAAAGATGGATGTAAAGAAATTAATTCAGCCGGGTCCAGCGTTTTAAATGACAAACCATCTCTCTTCAGCCACTTTCGGCTGCCTTTATTCTTTTACCATTTTTTATTTTTTTTATTTTTACTATTTTGTTTTTACATATGTTTCCTTTTGAAACATGGAAATACATAAATCATTGTGAGCTACAAGAGCATTGCCACTTTAAAAATATATTTTTTAAATAAAAATAAACTTCACATTGTATAAATACACTTCTGCACACATTCTCTTAATGCTCAGTAAAACTGTGAAATTTGAAGGGATTAAAATGTGAAGAATAAAATGAAGTTCAGGGTCAGTTTGTCCTTTAAACTGAAGAACAGCTTATGAACTTTGACATTTCTTACTCTGAATGGAATATTTCCAATGAGAGATTTGAATATAGATAAGGTGTGGCAAGTTTGTGTAGATGTCGCATAGCTATTAGTAAGCTGAAACAAAGTAGGAACAAGCTCAATGAAATAATACATCATTCTTTTCAAAGTTGTCATCATATTACCATTGCCATCATCATTAACTTTCAGGTCCTATCAGGGAGGATCTGAAATATGTATTGCATCCCAGGAGGTGATCAGAGTCAAAATCAGGTTGTGCTCTGCACACACAAACACACACATAAACACAGAATGTAAGCATAAAAAAGCACCCAGTTTAACAGATGTTGAGCACAAGACGTTTAAATATTTTAGGGGGTTGACATATTCTGTCACAAACCCACCTGGATTGTTGGAGTACAGGGAACATGCATGGCCAAAAACGATTTCCATGACTTATTAATGCTGTGAGGGAGGAGGTTAAGTGATGAATAATAAATGATGGAAGGAAATGATAAGGATTTGTACTCATTAGAAGGGAAAGATTTGTTATTGTGTACTCGTTAAGGATTGTTTATGTGTTTGACAAGTTAATTCGGACCTCTGTTTAATTAACTCTAAACTAAGAAATGGAATCACATATCATTTGGTAACAGAACCTGACTTTACTCTCTAAAAATACTTGACACTGAGTAGTTAAGACATTACATTTGTTTGGAAGATTTTTAACCCTCATCCTGTTTCTTAACAGCAGTACAGCAGTAAAATATACAGCAGTAAAATATACACTCGCTAGCCACTTAATTGGTTAAAGCTATTCATTTGCTTATTAACCCACAAAGACAAACCCATAGCAGCAACTCAATGCATTTAGACATTATCAAGATGAGTTGATGAAATTCATACTGAATATCAATATGAGGAAGAAAGGGGCATAAAATGCTGATTCACTGGGATTTTGCCCACAACCATCTGTCAAGTTTACAGAGAATGGTCTGAAAAAGTGAGAAGATCCAGTAAGAGGCAGTTGCCTGAATAAGAACGCCTTGTTGATGTCAGAGGAGAATATGCAAACAGGTTTGAGATGATAGAAAAGCAACAGTAATAGTGTTTAGGATATTTTCCTGGCACACTTTAGGTCCCAATTGAGCATTGTTTAAACACTATAACTTACATGAGTGTTGATGCTGATTGTATGCATCATCCCTTTATGACTGCAATGTACCTTTCTTCTGATGGTAATATCCAGCAGGGTAATACATCATGTCACCAAATTCAAATAACCACCAACTGATATCTTTAACATGTGAAGGCCACTGTAATCCAGTGGCCTCCACAGTCATCAGACCTCAATCAAATGCAGCACCTTTGGGATGTGGTGGAATGGGATAAATCTGCAGCAGCCACATGATTTCACATCTCAGCCCTGAAGATAAAATGGGGTTCTTGCAAACTATACTAACTAGCAGAGTATACCAAATAAAGAGGCAAGTGACACTATAGCATGATGTCATTATAGAATGGTTGAGATGTTTGGATGAAGAAGATGATCATAAAGTATAATGTGCAAATCAGCATGGTTCCTTTACAGCGTGTTGAAAAAGGTGGATGTGGCATGCTGATAACGTTATGTTGTAGATCAATCTGTTTGAATGTACATGCAATATTAGTAGAAAGATACATACAGGTCATCAGAAAAAACTGGAAAACAGTACAGTTAAGCGATCAGGCATGTTTGTTTCTGTGTTTGCATATTTTCTCACACTGAACTTTCAGGCAATTGGAGGTTTGTCCAGAGCAAATGGTTATATTCACACTTACTTTATATTCTAAATGTTCTTGCATGTCTAATATAATATAAAGCAGTTTGTGCTTTAAATATATAAATGTTTGCATTCTGTGGAAGTTTCTGTGTGTGATGGTATGCAATTAAATATGTTTCATTAGTAAGACTTGCACATACTATGGAAAGTAGTTGGCTTAACCCATTAATTTAGAAGAAGCTAATTAGAGGAGCTGTCTGGGGAGAAGTGCCTCACGGGGCCATTTGTACATTATATATATGTGTGTCTGTGGGTGTGTGTAGCAAGTTTTTCATAAGATAAATGAACGTTGCTTAACGGTGCAGTAAATACAAAGGGCTCACAAGGGTATTACCACGCTTGCTCTCTTCATTTCTCGTGCAACTCTCTCAGACACACGTTAACTCTAATTAATCCTTTAACACTTCCAGAGTGTCTTATTTTCGTATATCAGATAGTCTCTGAGAGATCAATTCAAGATTTTAAATTATTTTTTAAATTAAAACTAATTAACCAAAGGAATTTCACATTTAATCAGCAGGCAAAAAATTCTGAAAATAAAACATGGCATAGCTGGGGGCAAGATTAAGAAAAATGTGTGAAGCTCAGAGTTTATTGATGCACATATGGCTTATATTGCCATAAAATCTATTTAGTATTCATCTAAAAGTGAGTCAGCAGGAAAAAAAAAATCGCAAATGGAACAAGAAAGAAGTAATTTTAGACACATGGGAATTTGTTTGTTACTTGTTGTTCATATCAAGATGTGCACAAAGCATTTTTTAATTATCCCTCTAATGTTATTTCCCCTCCCCAGACGTCTAATAATTTAATTATGTTCTCCCATTTTTGCCTATTGGTTAGTCTGGTCACATTATATCACTGTAAGTGTTGACTGTAACATTATATATGCATTTTAAATAATAATAAAGTAAAAATCAATAAACTAATTTCAGTTTATACCACATGTAAGTCTTTACAAACAGCACAAACCACAGGTGGAGAGAAAATGATAATTGTGAGTGAAAATTGGGTTTTACTCTTCAATCAAAGTGCCAGGCAATTCCCATTTTTTTAAATGCAGGGAACAATGTCAGCTAAATTTACTTTCTTATTAACAATTTAATTGTGTCAAGAGATGTGTCAAGGTGTGGTTTGAGGTTGGACCAAAGTGCAGACAAGAGCTTGGAAGCAGCATTTCAAAGCAGTCCTCAGCTTTATTCAAAATATCAAAAAACTTAACAAAAACACTGCATGTATAAACCAGAGTCAGATCCAAACTTACATAAGTACTGCAGGTACTCAAGGCAAGGATGCACAGGACACAGAGAATCCAAGGGAGATACAGAACTATAATAATGACAGACATAAAGAAACTATTCTAAGTGAAACAACTAAGCAAAGAGTAAACAACAAAGTCACAAACAAAGTCCATAAAATGTCACACTCTGACAAGATGAAAGAGTGACTCAATCAAAACTTTCAAATCAAACCCGAAATGACTTGACACAAATTATGGCATGTTCTCACCAAGAGTGCTGCATGTTTAATGACTGTTGGTTGAGATTATATCATTTCCACTACCCCAGTATATTTCTTTTACTTAGATTTGTGCACATTTACATTTTTCTGGTATTGGACATAATTTGGGGAGTAAAATAAAAGTGAAAAATTAAATGGGTTTGATCATTTAATTAAAAGTAAAAATAATACTGAGTTCCTTCAGGGGATTGAAGAAAATGACATAATTAAGATTGCAAGAAAATTCAAAACTAAAACATTGACTCATATAAATTCAATTGATATGGCAATGTTTAAAGAAGTCATTGGTAGATTGGAAGCCTTTTGACATACATATGCAATTTGTTTTTCCAAAAAGGTGTATTTCCAAATAATATGAAAACAGCAAAAGTAATACGAATGTTCAAACATGTAGATAAACATTGTATTAAGCAATATGGACCAGTTTCCCTTCTTCCACAATTCTCAAAAATAGAGAGACATAATTTGTTAAACAATTTGATTGATTTATTTACAAATAATAATAGAATATTAAGTGAACATCAGTACAGCTTTAGGGAGAATAGAAATACTATCTATGCAAAGAAAGAGGAATTCCCTGTTTACATTTATATTGACCTACAAAAGGCATTTAACACTATAGATTACAGCATATTACTGAGAAAAATTAAAAGGTAAGGGATAAGAGGGGTGTTTAATTCTTAGCTAAAGAGTTATTTCAAAAATAGACTGCTATGTGTGGAAAATAGCCACACTCTGTCACAGTTCAGAGGGGTCACATCTGGAGCACTCCAGAAATCTTTGATTGGTCCAAAACTCTTTCTACTTCATATTAATGAAATCTGTAATGTCTAAAACTTTTTTAAATTAATTAGTTTTGGCCATGATATATACAGTTCAGAGATGTTTGATGTTAACAGATGAAAAAAAAAACACCCCTCCTTGAACCGCCACCTTAACGTGGTGGAGGGGTTTGAGTGCTCGAATGATCCTAGAGGCTATGTTGTCTGGGGCTTAAATGCCCCTGGTAGGGTCTCCCATGGCAAACAGGCTCTTGGTGATGGGTCAGACAAAGAGCGGTTCAAGAACCCCTCATGACGACTATTAAATTGAGGCACGTGACGTTGCCTGGTACAGCGGAGCTGGGGTCCTACCCTGGAGCCAGGCCTGGGGCCTGGGATCAGGACCACAAAGTGGTATACAATTGTGAAATTATACATAATTTCTTTTTTTTGTTGTTTTTTGTACAAGTAAGAAACTGAAAAGTGTGGTATGCAAAAGTATTCAGTCCCCTTTACTCTGAGTGAAACCCATGGCCTTTAGAAGTTGCCTAATGACTAAATAGAGTCCTACTCTGTGTAATCTAATCTCAGTAAAAATACTGCTGCTCTGTGATGGCCTCAGATGTTGGTTAAGATAATACTGGGGAGCAAACAGCATCATGAAGTCCAATGAACACAACAGACAGGTCAGGGATAGTCATGGAGAAGTTTAAAGCAGGCTAAGGCTATAAAAAGTAATAATAATAATAATTATTATTATTATTATTAATAATTTGACCCAATGTTTAATCATTTTGGTAGCACAATAAATACCATACACAGATATTTAAATATACTTAAACACTCAAAATTACACTATAATAAAAGTGCATGAGTAAAGGAGGAAATAAAAGACTTTAAATTTATTCTGAAAAGGATTGTACTCGTACTCGTACTCTTACTCGTCGCCTTCCCCTTTGTCCAGGACCAGGTTGCGGGAGAGGCAGACTCAGTAGAGACACCAAGACCTCCCTCTCCCCAGACACCTCCTCTAGCTCCTCCAGGGGAGCCCAAGGCGTTCCCAGGCCAGCTGAGAGACATAGTACCTCCAGCGTGTCCTGGGCCGTCTACTGGGCCTCCTCCCAGGCATCCGGAGGTCGGGTCGTTGAGGTCTCCACCTTCGTCTGCTGCCAAATCCTCTTTGCACCGGCCCTCATGGTTCCCCCTGCAGGTGATGGGCCCACTGGGGGATGGCCTTGCGTCTCTTGTTCAGGCCTGGCCTGGCCGGGTGCATCAGGTGCTCTCCGACAAGTCCTGACCCCAGGCCTGGCTCCAGGGTGGGAACCCGGCTCTGCCATACTGGGAGACATCATGTGCCTCGATTGTGTGGTTCTCATGAATGCGTCTTGAACCACTCTTTGTTTTACCTCTCACCCAGAGCTTGTTTGCCTGGGAGACCCTACCAGGGGCATTTAAGCCCCAAACAACATATCCTCTAGAATCATTCGAGTTGAAAATGATTGTATAATGAGAATATAATGTGTATATAAATGTTTTTAGAAAATAAAGAAAAAGAGGTGAAGGAAGGAATAAATAAATACATGAAGAAAGAAGAGAGATAGAAAATAACTAAATAAATTCCTGATTGACAATTAAAGTCCAAATTAGTTAATTAGGTATATTAACACTGAGGTAGATAAAACTGTGGTCATGAACAGATAAGGTATTAGCCTCAATGTGCTGAGGCTATTGTTTTGCTGTTATGGCCTTGTTCAATCTGCTTTTTTAGCAATATTTGTGTTATTCAGCCAGCAGTAGTTGAGCCCACAAGATAAGGTTATTTTGTCGGTCAAAAATCAAAATGTATGGGAATAACTTATCTTAAGTGACCTATACAAGCAAAAGGAATATCCATCAAAATGATGAATATGAAGAGGCTTTTCTTCACTTGAAGTACTGAATGGACAGGATTGATTTGCATGGCATTTTATCAATGATCGCTTCCTGCATGTGTCTGCATGTGCTTGTTTGAGTACTTACAAGTACATACAAAAACTAGAATATCATCAAAAAGTTCAATATCTTTTTTTCATTTATTTTTGAAACTGAAACTCATATTTAGATTCATTATGCAATGTAAAATATTTCTAAGCCATTTTTCTTGTAATTTTGATGATTAATGGCTTACAAATAACAAAAAACAAAACTCTGTGTCTCAAAAAATTTGAATATTGATTAAGATTTATGGTTGTTTATCTGAACAATCAACTGGACTGGAGTCACAACATTAAGGCTCTTTACAGGAAGGGTCAGCGCAGACACTACACTCTTAAAACAGATGTGTCAAAAACAACATATGATGTGTTTAATTTTAACACATGCCGAATCAGCTCAGGGACAACACATTATGCAATGTAATGTGTTTGTCATTTAACACAACTCTTATAAGAGTGTACCTGCTAAGGAGAATGAGATCTTTCGGAGTGCAGGGGGCACTTCTAAAAATGTTCCTTAACTCTGTGGTAGCATCAGCCATCTTCTATGGTGGAGTTTGTTGGAGCAGCAGCTTATCTACAGCTGAAAGGAGGCGGATAAGCTAATCAGAAACCACACCTCTGTCCTACGGTGGGAGACAGAAGGACTCAAGAAAACATACCATCACTCTTGGGCATTGTCTCCCACCTCATGGATGAAGCTGTTCCAGAAATGGAGAGTTTTTTTGGAGAAAGAAAGAAAGAAAGAAAGAAAGAAAGAAAGAAAGAAAGAAAGAAAGAAAGAAAGAAAGAAAGAAAGAAAGAAAGAAAGAAAGAAAGAAAGAATAAGAATAATCTCTGTAACAAATAAAGGCAAAACATTTGTAAAAAGAATTCAAATCAACAAGTAGACTTACTATAAATGCAGAAACCCATTTTCTATAGGCTGTGGAATATTAAATAATGAGGGCTTGTCATGATCTAGAGGTGTTTGGGTTTTGATTTTCTTTCGTGTATTTTGATTATCCCCCTGTTGTTATGTTCTTGCTTCCTTCAGTTATTTTCCTTGTGCTCGTTGATGTTCCATATTAGTTCAGTTTTTTGTGTTTTGATCCTAGTTTTTACTGATGTTCTTTGTACATTTAGAGTTCAGTTTCCATTCTTAAATTCACCCTTTTCATTCCTGTTTTTCCCACCATGTATCTTCCTGTTTTTTCATCCATGGTCCATGTCCTGTTTTCATTGTGCCATGTTGTAAGTCTTTTGCCTTTTGCTTTATTAAAATCTTTCAAACTATCATAACCCAACAAGGCTGGAGCTATCCAGGGATTTAAAGTTATATTTTACAAGATGAATATTGATTTAAATTTAAATGCATACACATAATGCAATGCACTGTGGAGGGTCTAATTCCTATGCCTATGCAATGTCAAAAACTAGGTAGAAGAACTTTTATAGATGGGTAATTTTAATGGGAGAAATGCATCTGATTGAAAATGGTTTTTAAATATAGAGTAAAGAGATTTTAACTAATTTGTGTCAGTGTGCCATCTGTATGCTCCATGTACAGAAGAAGCCACTAACACCGAGATATCTTTTAAGAAACAAGCTAATATGTCTAGTGGCTCTAATGCTGAACTGTAGAGGAAAACTGTTCATCCAACAGCATCTTTTGAATTTAATACGATGATTCATTATTTGGGAAGGAGCTGAAATAATAATAATAATAATAATAATAATAATAATAATAATAATAATAATAATAATAATAATAATGAAACACTGGAAACATATATAACATTTAACTTAAGTAATTGCTCAAACCAAAAACTAATATTTGAATAAATATGCCTCATCAAGTTTCTGAGAAGTTTCTGAGAAGCTGAGAAACACTTTTTTTAACCATCAATAACTTCTGGAATAATTCTAGTTAAATATTTGACCACTCTTATCAGAAATACCAAAGATTAATCAAATTGTTTGGTGTTCTGGCACAGACATGTAGGTATGTCATCCTATTCTAATATTCTTTGTCCAAAGAATTTTGAGGATAAATGAGGTTGGGTTTGTTTCAGAGGCCACATATTAGCCAGCTTTATCCATTTCAAAACCAGTTTTTGTTTTTGTAGGTTTTGTAGGTTGTTTGCAGGACCAAAGTGCAGACACAAACTCCAAAGGAGCATGTTGAAAAGCAGGATTTAATAATAACAAAAAGGTTAAACATACAGAACCGCACAAGAGGAACAGGACATGGAGTATGGCCAGAGACACAGTTCAACGACGGAGGAAGCAACAGGCACAGCAAAAATCCAGCAATGAGTGATGACAACCAGAGAGCTTAGAATAGAATAGAATAGAATAGAATGGAAATAACCTTTTTAATTCCACAGTGAGGAAATTTAGGTGTATCAGCTGCAAAGTGAAAGGATAATGGAAGCATGCACATACACACAATGGTAAACAAATATATAAAAATGAAAAATAACAATGTGAAACTGTACAGTAAAGAACGGATTTACAACATAATAAAAAACAACTTCCCTCAGTTTATAAACTAAGGGATGTTGCAGGTTGCAGGCAGCAGGCAGAACTTGCAGCAGGCCTGTGCAATGAGGAGTAAATGTGGAACAGCTGAGGCAGGAGGAAGAGCTGAGGGAGAAAGCATATTCAACACAGAGGAGCTAAGATACATGAAAACCAAGGGAAAAATCTGACAGAGATAATCTAACAGAGAGAGGAACACAGAAATTAACTAAGAAACTAATTCACATAGGAACGAACTTAAATGGCAACACAGTTGAGAATATAAACAACAGGAAAATGACACCAAGGAAACCCAAAAATCCAAACATCTTTTGATTTTAACAGTTTGTTATGACTTTGTTAGAATAATGAGGAACAATCCAGGAACCAACATACTCAAGCCTCCATAGACTGAAAATCACTGGAACACTACTGTCACTGTGGTGACAGCAAGTTTTTTAATCTCCATTGTGCAACAACAATTCAGATTGGCTATCAATAGCTATTAATAGGTGCCAAAGGCAATCATAAAAAAAGTTTGAGATTTTTTATTAAAATTAACAAGTCAGAGCACCACATGATTATCAGTATTATTAGCCAAACAGCTCTCAGTCTTTGTTATTGTTCTATGAATGCTAGCCTAATGAGCTGGGGTATTGTAGAACATTAGATGAAGTAGTGAATTTGCGCACTGGTGTTCTCAAACAGCAAGCCTGTTTGAGAACACATGCATATACAGGATAAACACAAACAACACTCAATTAAAACACACCAGAATTTTTGAACAAAATACTTCAACTTCCAGCTAAAGAACTTCAGTCCATAAACTCTTTTACTAGGCTAGTGACATTCATCTAAACTACTAAGTAAAAAGGGAAAACGAAGAATAAAACTGAAACACTAAAAACTAATAAAATAGCAGTGCAGTAGTGTAGGTCTCAATGCAAAAGAGAAGGGAAAATAAAACATTAATGAACAACTGATTCTTATTGCTGAGTTGATCAGCCATCCTGTTGAGTACCTGAAGGGAACTAGGGAATATTAAGATGGCGGCAAAGGCGTACAGGTCCTTCTCAAAATATTAGCATATTGTGATAAAGTTCATTATTTTCCATAATGTCATGATGAAAATTTAACATTCATATATTTTAGATTCATTGCACACTAACTGAAATATTTCAGGT
>JAHUTJ010027307.1:0-11623 GCA_036250325.1 Characodon lateralis
GGCTGGCCTGGGAACGCCTTGGGCTCCCCCCGGAGGAGCTGGAGGAGGTGTCTGGGGAGAGGGACATCTGGGCGTCTCTGCTGAGTCTGCTGCCCCCGCGACCCGGTCCCGGATAAGCGGAAGACGACAAGTACGAGTACTTAAAATGAAGTCAAAGAGATGAAATAAGCTATTTAAAGAGAAAACTGCGTTTTCTACACGTTACACGTTCTACACGTGCAACAGGTATGAATGGAAATAGCAAAGTTCCTCTATTTTGTCCATTTGAGCGTTCAGCCAGTCGTGACACATGCTGAATTTGGAAAAGTTGGCAGGTTTGGGAAGAATCTATAATCTCTAGGTTAATGGTTCCCAAAAACTGGAATCAACTGTGGGCAGCGAGACAGCAAATGAAGGTTTTTGAGATGATCATAAAAATAAAATGATGCCAATACCAAATTTTCACCACAATAGTTCTATAAGACAACCGGTAAACCCATTACGGATAAAAATAGCATATGTTGTTGTTGTTGATATCGCCTGTTTGAGTGTTTTGAACAATGTTTGCGCAATCCAAACAGTGATAGTCTGGGTCAAAAGTTTACGTCACTGTCAGCTAAAAGGTCTGGGAATCCTAGCTCTAGGGACACACAGAGAGACTGCTGTTTACATTTTCCATCCGAATGGCTAATATGAGATCCTACAGACACTTAAATATACCCCATAATCATATCATCTATAAACACATCAACCCCATGCTTTCATGCACTAATTTTGATTTTAATAAAGCACATTTTTTTGTTATACACCTTTAAACAACTGTAATCTGTCAGAATTGCAAATGGCAGCTCAGAGCTCAAGGAAACCCGAGAATCGCTATGATCAAGAAACATTTTTATATTGCAGCTCTTACAGAGAAATCAGAGTGGGTTAAATTTGTACAGATAGGTTGGAAACAAGCTTACAAAATAAGGCTTTGGATGTCATACCTTTGAGAACACCAGAGTTATCCACCGGTCCTGGGTAGACATTCTGATCACCCATCTGGTACTTGTCCCAGCTGTCGAAACCCACATATTTCTTCCACTGTTTGAACCAGCGACTGTCCACAAGGTACCTGGGTAGAAAGCAGGATCCACTATTAGAAGGTGATCATAACAGCGTTGGATGTTTCCGTCTTTGTAACATACGAGCAGTTTCTGCAACAAACAAAAAAATCTCCCCTTTAAGAGGCTTGTAAACTGTAGCAGCAGCTTTATCGACACAGGTCTGATTTCAGGTTGCTGCAAGACAGGACAGCTGGCTCCGAGACTTTGACAGGCGCTTCTTTTCCGACTCCGCCCTGCTAAAGTCGCCTGATGAACCCTCTGACTGGAGAACCACTCGGAGCGACGCCTGCTAACCAATTAGCTGTTAGCTTTCTACTTAGCCGGCGAAAAGCAAACGGCTTGAAACTGTATGAGAACACGTTGCCAAAAATAAAGCAAACAGGTGATTTTCCAGAGTTAAATGTGTCAACTCAAGTCCGTCATTTAACAGGTATGCGAGAGTTTAGTCGTTCTCCATTTAAGTGTACCAGCCAGGCTCCCGTTAGCTCCACTGGATTGGGCTCACTGTCAACACGGCCTGTCGGCTTTCTAATACCCTTTGTGGGGTTGTCAACCCCAACAGAGTCTGCAGACGGCCACACAGTAACACTGAATGCGTTTTAAAGTAAGTCTTACCAAGTGTCTCCTTTTCGTAACTGTGTTTTCAGCAGCGCCGCGATCTCTCCTCTCTGGGTATCCAGATCAGCCGCTCCACCTTCCGCCATCTTTCCTCGGACATGACGCGTCGCATGGTAGGGAAAGCGTGGGCCGTCACTGAGGCACGTACGGGAGACGCAGCGGCGACAGCCAATCAGGGAGCTCAGCGAAGGTAAAGGAGAAGACGGACTCCCACAGTACAAAACTGCTCCATCATTATGGCAAGCCAATTTATCATATAATCACAATACCGACAATCCGTTCTTGACAAAAATGCGTTCAGATCACATGCCAATTAGAATATTTTTGATTAGTTTTGAAAAGGTCATTTGTTTCAATAACTTAATTTACTAGGTGAAACACATTTATTGGACAATTAAACACAGACTGGTGTTTTCAAGCCTTTATTTCTATTAATTATGATGATTTTCCATTCACAGCTAATGAAAATATAACATTTAAGATCAGAATATCAGACCAATAAAAAACATGTTTTAGTACATATATGTGGGCTTAATAAAAATGTTGATTAATTCTTGTTCAAAGGTTGTTAATTTCAAAAAGTGCTTTTAACCTGACTCACAAACCTCATCAGAACACATTAAATATCCCTTGGCAGAATCTAAAAAAGTCTTGTATACAATGATCGAAATGGCAAGGGTGCAAAGATGCAACGGAACCACTCTTTTTCAGATATCTACAATTCCAGTCCTACTTGTTGTGATATGAGAAACAACTCCAGATATTTCACATTTTAAGATTTTTTTTAATGAAAAATGTAAAATAATTAGGAAATTTTTATTTCAAGAGTAGCCTAATTAAACAAAGCTTTCAAAGAAGTGGGCGCTTTCAAGGATATATATCAAATTTCTAACAAAACTGGAAATTAAATATTAAAAGTCAGACCAAGACAAGAAACAGTTTATTCAAAACAATACTTACATAATTCACATTTCTTATACAATCAACATATGTTATCAAAATGAAATTACAATTTATGTATAATGTTAGTCTTGTGCATAATTGATATACAATAATGTTTACAGCTATTTTATGTTTGTGTTTATTCCAATTTCTACAACTAAGGATAACAACATATCTCTAAATAGTGTAAATGCCACAGAATGACTTTTTCAATCATTTATTATACTGGAATAATAAAGATGTAAAGATTAGCTAATATAAAATAACATGATGTTTTCTTTAACCATCGAATATGATGTCAATATGTTTCTTTAAACTTAAATAGTTTAAAAATGGCACATTACTAAAAAAAATTATTTTCATCCTTTTTCCCTCAGAGTACAAACACATCAACCCCAGCAATGAACTGGCTCTGTATCTCCTGAGTCCTTTATATCACTCTTTAGGTAAAGTGGGTAAAGATTTTTTTTCTAGTTGTTTCTCCTGCATTTGTGAGAAGAAGCAAAGAAGACTTTTACAATTGCTATTTGTTAAGACATGGTGCTTATGAAGAGCTGATGGGGCCTCATAAGTTGGAGTCTCTCTCTGTGACAGGAAAGTAACCATTTGTCGTTCTGGTTGAGTCGTCCTCGGGAACAAAGATGGCCTGTAACCTCTCCTGCTCTCTTTTGGTTTTAGGTAAATCATCGGATGGTGTGACTAGCGCCTGGATGCGCTGTGGATAAATAAATACATTTAATGATATGTAAAAAGAAACAACTAAGAATCTGTGGATATTTTACAAAGACGAATAAGCAATCATTTCTCTAGATCTGCAAAGCTGGTAGAAAGAGAGGCAGTTTTTATATGTGCCTTGTGGGCAGTTGCCCAGGACATCATTTGAAAGGGGAGTGCACAAGCACCATATAAAAGATATAACTTATTTATCTGTCCCTGAACAACTTTTCTATTGCCTTTATGCAGGTCCAGTCAATGGAGAGTTGGTGTCCCCTGCTTGTTGCTAAAAATAAGGAGATCAGGGTGTTTGCTGTCAGTCACATAGAAGGAGGTGTTGCCCAGGGCACCATTCATGCATGAGACATACTCCAAAAGACTTGTAGGTGTAAGTGAATGACTCAGGAGGGCTGAAGACAAATGCATCCCATTCTTTTTTAGATTTTTATTTGTAAAACAGGGCATAAATGCCCTGTAGACATAACCAACATTAAAAATAAATGCATCGGGAGAATCATACCTCTTTGAGTGTTCCCTGTGTAGTGCTGATCTTGTATGCCATCCAGAAAGGAATACAGACCATTGAGGAAAGGGCAAGCAGCCACCCTATGACATAGCCCCACCATGGATATACATACACATTGTTGTACTTAAGAGGAGTGTATTTTATGAGAGAGAAGGCAAATGTTCCCTGCAGAGACCCAAAGACAAGAATTTAAATTGTTATAAAACAAAAAACAGCAGTTTAAGTGTTTCCTCAGCAATAGCCTGCTCTCAGCTATGGGAATAATTTCTGCAAAGCTACAGCTCCGGTGATACTTACAATACACGTGGCTGGGGTGAAGAACAACCAACAATACTTGATGTAAGGTCCCGGGCGGTAGCCAATCATGTCCTCGATGTTGTCGTAGAAACGATCCGCACCTTCAAAGATGCAATGAGTTACCATTTAGAATTAAAACTCTGGAAACCTGCAGTAAGTAGTCTGTCGGTTGCTTACCATAGACCCAGGCGATACAGACAGTCTCAAAGATGGACATGAGGAGAAGACACATCCCACTGGCTGCATAGTAATCAAAGAGCTGGAAAACATACATCCCTCCCTGGAAAAATATAAAGCAGTGGGTCACCTTGTAATTCACAGAACAATCGCTCTGTGTTCCCCATTTCGTCATACATAAAAAAAAAATCACACAATCTGATGCACGAATTAGAGTTTTATTCAGTTCAAACTCATTGTTTACCTTCAGCCACAGATAAAAGTGTGATATTTCTGATTTTGCAAACAATTAAAGAAACTCTAAAACATTAGCTAAAGTTGGGAGTTACTGGCTTAAAAAATTGGTATATGCAGCTGGTGTACTTATGGTCCTCAACTGTATGTGGTGCATATTTAAATATGTCTAAATCCTTTGAATAAATGTATAATTTATTCCAGTCATGTCATCCCACACTGAAAAATGTAGAAAAACTCAACCTTTTTTGAGTACATTCAATCAGTAAGGTCAAACGTTCCTCAAAAACACTGGTGCTAAGGTTATTTGCACTCTTAAAAGTATCTAAAACATTTTAAGTTTCCCTACACAAGCTGATTCTATTAGTTCTGTTTTTATTAGTATTACATGACTTCCTGTTATTTAGAAGGCTGGATAAGAAAATCTTTTCAGTCCTACCATCAAAAACCATAAACATTTTGAGTTTACTAACTCCTCTGGGTTTTCAACTGGGACTATGTGCTTTGGTTGGATGAGGCAACTGAGCTTCTCAACAACAAACAGTCCAGAAAGGTCTGGCATAAAATTAAGGATGAATACCCCTACTGTTATGTACGGCGGAAGCATCGTGATGCTGTGGGTCTGTTTCTCTCCCAAAGTCCCTGGCAACTTTGTTACACCAGAACATTTTAAATAATTGTTTCTGCGATAAAAGATTCATCTATCCTAAGACACTGTGTACATCTTTTCCAGAGGCACCAATGATTGTGGTGCAGTGCTGCACATAGCTTATGGCATTATCTTTTGAAAGGCAATCAAACCACAATCAATAAAACACTAAAAGTAAACTTTAAAGTCATTTTCCATGAGGAAGGTCCTTACTTGCAATAAATGTCAAGGTCGTTGAATTTCCCACATCGCCACATATGCTGTTTAAATGGTAAGCCTGAATTTCAATAAGCTACTGACTTTGAGTGCCTAAATAAATAAAAAAGTGCCAGACTTGTGGTGCATTAATTCTTATTCACTTCTAAGTTTTGCACACGAACCAGTTTCAGCCTTGTAGACGAGTTACCTCCTAAAGTTTGTACAGTAAAAGAGGCTTTAGTTAATTTACATGAGGTGCATGACTAAAATATTCAAGGCAAGCTTCTGGTAGCTTCAGGCTTGGCTCTAAAGAGCAGCATTGCATAACACTTCCCTTAGAGGCATTGCACAAAATGTCTGCCATGCTCGTACTTACAAAATGAAGACTTGTGGACACCTCTGCTGAGCATTTATGTTTCCAGCTGGGCAGAGGTGAAACAATGTCAACTATGCTGGACTTTTAGAAAGCAAAGTGTCCATTCACCAGATGCAATCCTTATCCCTGAGATCTGTGTTATTTCAGTGACTGTGCAATTTGTTAATCAGACACAAAATGTCAGATGCAACCTTTTAAGATGCCAAAAGTACAAAAATAGTCATATTTACAAAGTGATTGTTTACGTGATTGCATTTGTTAGCCCCCCTACCTCCATCAGCATAATAAGGCCCATTAGGAAGGAGAAGAGGACCACCCCTAACAGGAAGAGCTCCCTGCGGTTCTTGCGTCGAAACACAGAGGGGTACATGTCCACAATAGCTGTGACAAGGCTTTCGACACACACAAACTGAGAATGGGAGTTAAATAACCAAACATCAGTAAAAATGAAGAAGAGTGGAAACTCATTTTGTCAGGGTGCCAGAAAATGGTGCACAACTGCCTACCTGGCTGTCCAGGCCCAGAAAAACGATCATGACGAAGAAGAGCGCCGCCCACAAAGGAGAGAAGGGCATCATGGACACAGCACGGGGGTAGGCAATGAAGGCCAGGCCAGGTCCTTTACAAATGATAGAAAACACAATGTCTACCAAAAATGTTCATTCATCGTTTTACTCATTAAAATAATAAATTCAAATGTATTGAGATTGAGACTTTATGCAAAACAAAAAAGTAGAAAAAAGTGACATGGTATGTTCCTTGATCTTCATGATCCTGTCTCACCAGACTCTGCCACTTCGGAGATAGGAACATTTTGTTCGTAAGACATGAAACCCAGGATGGAGAAGATAGCGAAGCCTGCCACGAAGCTGGTGCTGCTGTTTAGAAAGCACAGAGCCAGGCAATCTCTACAAGACACACACATTTACATCATAAAAATCTTCACAGCAATTTCATGTTTGAGATAGGTAATGACTCCGGATTGCCCCATGAAGGAAATTTTAGTATAGGTTGAGATACCTATAGCAGTTGTTGTTATATTTGTTGTAGCTACCCAGAGCAGTCAGGGAGCCAAGGCAGATGGCATAGGAGAAGAAGATCTGAGTCCCAGCATCCATCCACACCTAATGTGAAGGGAGATCAGAGACTCTCTCAGGTATACAGTATGCTGAAATACTTCAAAGTTTATGCTCAGTTGCATGCAATAATATGGCAATAATTCCTTCTTGCTGTAAAACATACACTGATTGGAGCATGAACTGATCTCTAAGATGTTTAAAAGTAAAGATGAATTATCAACAGTTTCAGCAGGCATAGATTTTCTGCTACACAAAAAAATCTCGAGATCTCAATTTTAAAATCACAATTATTAAATACATTTTTAGTGGCCATTTCACACTAAAATGATTTAAAACCTAACAAAATAATCAAATAAGTTTTTAACAAAAAGCAGTCATGGAGAGCTCTTTATATCAAGCTAGAAAATAGATGTTCTTTTGTTGACCAGTGAGGAAGTAACTCTTCACCTGACCGTTTTCTTTATTCTGTATTACCATTTAACACAGACTGCAAGTAAAAATACCTGTTATGTGTGAAAAGGGCAATTCAAAATTATTCCAGAAAAACAAAGGTTTAGCAGACTGAATTCTGAGTTGCATAAGCAAGAAAGTCAGGACAAGAGGTAAAGTACAGAAAAAAAATAGCCCCCTCCAACCATTTAGCATGACAGTGGATCGATCATGGTAGGGGCTGTCAGTGGTACAGATAAATTAGAAGCAAATGGCCAAAAACAGGTTAATGATCCAAAACCCTTGTTAAGATGCAACTGGCGGTTTCATTAGAACCATTTCATGAACATAATCATTGTGTGAGAAATTTATCTGCATCCAAAAAGTACTAAAAAGCAGGATTTGTTTTTACAAAGGGGGCTATCTGGGATGCTAATTTCCTTTATTTCTGCATAATTGAGCTGTAAGACTAAAGTTTTGTTTTAGATTTCACTTTATGCCTCATAAAAAACAACTTGTCTTTGGCTAGTGTAGAAATTCAGGATCAATGAAACATACTTTATTGTTTTATTTAGAGACAGGACAGTACATTTCATAGCCTCGTAGCCCCTTTAAATCTGTAGGAAATATGTCTTATTAGTCCTATCTCAGCATTCATCACCGCATCATGTTTGCTTAAATAACATGCACACCAGGATTTTCACAGGGAGTGAAGCTGAGCGATGGCATAAACAGATTTTCTAGCTAATATTAACCTGAGTTTGGTTTAGCTTCTAAGGTTCACAATAATTAGCCAAAACCAACCAGAAACCCATTAGGGGGATAAAACCAAGGGGGTCTTTAGTATGACAAGCCAATCTGGGCCAAAAGAAGCATGTTGGGACTCTCATGTCTTGCACAGCTCGTTCCTGGCAGAGTTTGTGTTTACAGTCTCAGCAATGTCGCGGCCCTGTGATCATTGCCTCTTTCCGTAAGAGCAGATGGACCCAGCAGAAACGTAGATTCCCAGCAGAGAACTGTGGGATATCTGGACTTTTCTGTCCTTGTCAGGCTTTTATCATTCGATTAGATGGGTTTTGGAACAGATAACAGACTCTATGACAGACACATTTCCTTCTTGGACGGTACCTGTGGATCAGCCAGTCTCCCCAAATCAGGATACAAATAGAACTGTATACCGATCCCAGCACCAGGCAGAGTGAGTCCTCTGATCAATAGCACAATCAGCATCAGATAAGGAAAGGTTGCGGTGAAGTAGACCACCTATATCGGTAAAGGGAGCAAAACAAGGGTAAGAGACATGCAAACATAAAACCTTCCAAAACAAACAACAGATGTCTCCCTTCCCGTCCCCCCCACATCTGTCTTGTGGTCATGTTCAGATTGGAACAAGACTTCGTTTTCTCTTCCAGCCCACCTTTCCTGTGGATTTCACCCCCTTCCAGATGCAGAAGTAGCACATGACCCAGGCGATAAGCAGACACAGAGCCATGTCCCAGTTCAGAGAGCCCATATGGTCAATGCCAGGGGAGATCCTCAACGCTCTTCTCCTGCAGGGTCAGCCACACATCTTCAAATTACAAAAAATCTGTTACACCAAAAGACAATCATGGAATGGACCCAGAGCAGCTTGAAAACTCACTCCCAGAACTCCATAACAGGAGAAGTTGTGTTCAGGTTGACTCCTTGAGCAATTGAGGTGTTTCTCCTCTGGAACTCAACACAGTTTTCTGCCAGGAGGTACGATGAAGAAATTATGCCCCTTGATGCTACAATAGAACATTTAAGGCTACCTTTATTCGTCCACATTCGTTACCTGTGTTCCATGTGTTGTTACAGGAGGCCCAAGGCAGGTCCCAAGAAAAGGAGAAATAGAGGAAAAAAATCCCCCAGGCAAGAACGATGATGTAGTAGAAGTTCAGCAGAGTCACAATCACCTGAGTACCGTAGCCAAGACCTGCAGAAAGGGTGATTACACAATTGGAGCAGAACTGAAAAAGATCCAAAAATGTGTCGGCAGACTTGCAGAAGTATTCATACCATTTGAACCTTTCATCCATATACACCATTCCCATGCTAAAACATGGTGGTGGCAGCATCAAGATGTTGAAAGCTTTTTTCAGCAAAGACAGGGAAGCTGGTCAGAGTTGATGAGAAGGTAAATGAAACTAAATACAGAGTGATCCTTGCAGAAAAAGATTTTGTTTAGGCTGGAAAAGACTTCAGACTGGGGCAGAGGTTCATCTTCAACAATTCTCAATTTAAAATCAGAGCTACAATGGTTTAGATCAAAGTGTATTTATGAGGTAGAATGACCTAGTCAAAGTCCAGAACTAAATCCACTGAATCTGGAATCTGAATCTGCATTTTTTTACACCAGCCTCTAGCCTCACATTAAAGCATGACAGTGGCAGAATCATGCTGTGGGGATATTTTTCTTCAGGACAGGGAAAGTGGCAATTTTAACTTCCTGCATAACAGCGACCCTAAATATTCAGCCAGATCAAGGCATATTCATAGTGTTGAATGGCCCAGTCAAAGTCCAGAGCTGGATAAAATTGAGAATCACATATCTTCAAAATAATTATCAAAGACACTCTCTTTCTAATCTGCTTTACACTGGGCTATTTTGCAAAAAATAAAGAATTTTTCAGTTAGCTGGTGCCATATTTTTCAGATTTGTATGACATCAAATCCCCAAAAAATAAACTTTATTTTGTGACAGTAATGTGAAAAAATCTCAGTAGGTTCTAAAGGTATGAATAATTTTACAAGCCCTGATATGCTGTCGTTCTTTCCTAACCTTCAAACAGGGGACTGATTTTTCTCCAGCAGGTGATTCCTCCCTGACTGGTGTACTGACCCAGTGCGACCTCAAGGAAGAAGACTGGAACGCCGCAGGTGAACAGGAAAATCAGGTAGGGGATTAGAAATGCACCTGAGTATAAAAGAGGAGCTGGATTATTTATTGCACATGCCCTTAACATGGAGCTATTTTGTCTGCAAGATTATACTGAAACTAAACCTTTATGTAAAAAGGGGTAAGATTAGTGGTTCCATTTTTACCCCGTCGGGCGAGCTCAGATTTCCACCTCTCTGCAGGAACAACTGCTGTGAGCGAGGGGCAACAACAGCTGTCTGACCCCGCTTGACCCTGAACCGTGACCCTGCCTGCCACCCCACAGAGGGATAGAAAGACAGGGGCCACAGTGTCCGTTTCAGCAGCTACACCAGCAACGCCTTCTTGAGTTGGATTTAGTTCGTTTAGATTTATTATACTAAGGGAGAATTAAGCTCAAAAAGAAATTTTGACCTTGTTTAGGTGATTTCAATTTCTACATGAGCTGGTTATGCTCCATGCAAAACAACTTTTTTATAAAGCTTTAGTTCATGCAGTAATTCATGTGTACACTCACCTCCTCCGTTCTTGTAGCAAAGGTAGGGGAAGCGCCACATGTTGCCCAGGCCAATAATGGAGCCGGCCACCGACAGGACAAACTCCAACTTGTTGCTCCACTGACCCCGCTCCTCCATCTTCTCCTCCGAGGATGGAAGCACATCCTTGATGCGGTTGTTGCCATTGGGATGGCCTGCCTTGCCTCCTACGGAAGAGATAGAAGGATTTTAGAGGAAGACTTTCTCCCTGTTTTTAAATAATAGTCAGAACTCCAGCACCAAATGAAGAGGCTGATTCAGATTCAGTGACTGTTATGCGTTGGTAAAATAAAAATAAAAAAAAGCTTGCCTTTCATTGCAGAGTCACCTCTGTGTGTCTCAGGGTTGATGCCGTTTGCCAATCTTTACCCGGAAAAGCTCAAAGTTTTACTATTTAACGTGGCTGGGTAAAGGGGGCGGGGCTTTGCAATGCTAAACCTAGGCTGGCCTTACACTCTCCCCTCTATCTGTCCCCTTCGGTGCAAAGTACATCAGCGACCACGTCTTGACAGTTAAAATAAGCTGCAACGTAAGAGTCTAAGAGGATGACATTTGACCTGTTGGGTCTCCTATGTCGGTTTCTGCTGCAGTGCACCTCTGCTGAAAAAAACAATGAACTTAATATTTTAAAATAAAATGAGAACAAGTGATATAAACTTAAACATTTGGACGATTTGTAGAGAATGTTTGTCTAATTTGGCTTGGGGTTTTAGATTGGCACTACTGAAGCGTTATGACATACAGGGGTTGGACAATGAAACTGAAACACCTGGTTTTAGACCACAATAATTTATTAGTATGGTGTAGGGCCTCCTTTTGCGGCCAATACAGCGTCAATTCGTCTTGGGAATGACATATACA
>JAHUTJ010027308.1:0-11619 GCA_036250325.1 Characodon lateralis
CCACATGTGTTAATTCATAGTTTTGATGCCTTCAGTGTGAAGCTACAATATTCATAGTCATGAAAATAAAGAAAACTCTTTGAATGAGAAGGTGTGTCCAAACCTTTGGTCTGTACTGTATATATATTTCAAATATTACACAAAATGTAACAATGATTGAACTCATTGACTAATCATTTTTAATTTCTTCTTTGCCGTTCCCTAAATAATATCTCCAGTTACTGATCTTTTATAATCTTTTATCACTGACCTCATATATTTACCCATTTTTATTCCACAAAGCACTCTGTTTGTAACTCTGCCTTTGTGAAGTGCTCATCCTCGTCTTTTCTAACACAAGCAAAGCATTTAGAAGGAGAGGTGGTTGCTGAACACACACAGAGCGCTGAAAATTAACACTGCAGAAAAAGAAGAGTTAACAAATTCTAAAGACAGTTCCAGTATTTCTGCCACCTCCTTTTGCTTTTTGGCTGCTTTGGTTGAATGCAGTACCCATGACATACTCAGCTGTGTAGCAGTGAAAACACATTCTGCTCCAGAATCACAGCACAATTTGTATTATGTAGAAAAATACACCATCTGGCTGTGTGAATACATCAAGGTGGCAATGACCACTGGAGACCACCAGCTTACAGTTTAAGAACATCATAAATGAGTAATAACCGCAGAGATGTAACAATATCACTTTTGATTTCAATTACCTTTTTAAGAACTACATAAAAAACACAAACAAATTGTTCTGTTTGAACTTAGTTTTATTTTAGTAATGAAATGTAAAAAACAATGACCAACAAAAAGTGCTAAAGGTTAGTTTAGAAAGCAAGAGAAAAAAAATGAAGGGATTACAAGATTTTCAACTTTTATACATGAAAGCACGTAAACGAAACGTAGTCCATCAATAAACATGCTGTTTTTATATGTTCACAGACCCAAATAGTGGATGTTTCATGTTTTAATGCATTTATCAAGTTTAAAGGACTGGATTTTTCAGCACTTGACCTGTTGAGTGGCTGACATTAGATCTGCAGTTTTCCATGGATTTTGATTGATTGATAAATCTCTAAATAACATTTTACATTGTACAATTTTTATTAAATATCAGCTTGACTTTACACTTGAGATAAAAACTGATATATATTTTGATTTTGTATAAAAGGCTGTACAAAAATTGCTTTTTATATTCCAAAAATTTATGAAAAAAGCATTTTTTTAAGCTGATAAATGATCATGTAAAATAACTCTACCTATATGCAGTAAAAGTGATTTCTATATATGCAAATCTTTTTTGATTTTATCGAACAAGGACATCACTGAGAAAAGGAGAACAATTATTTCATAGAGCTTTCCAACTATATCACTCTGTCCCGACCCCATCATTTCTGTCCAATGGGAACAATGATTGTCACCCGCATGGCTTTGTTTCACTTGCAAAAAGCAAGTGAACCCAGGGACGTCGACGCCGGTGGCGTTGTTTGGATTTCCATAAATAAAGCACCGTGACCTGCTCCATGTTGAGTTGAAATTGGCAAGCAGCAGATAGAAGCTCCTCCTATTTGATGGCCACATGAATTGCTGGCGAAATGTCAGGTGGGTGACAGCACACGAATAAGGTGAAAAATTCACTGAAATCACGATCAGTCTGAATGCACCTTTAAACATGAAAGAATAAAATATTGCTTTTCACCCTCAACATCTGATTTTGTTTTTTTCCCAAGATGCAAGCTTAATGGAAAAGTTAAATAAAGTTTTGTAAATTTGACCAATATTTGGATTTATATTCATGATCCTTAATATTTTTTAGAAATTTAAATACTTCTTCTTTTCCTTTCAAGTTTTCCTTTTCAGGGGTCACCACAGCAAGCTAATTTGTCACTATCTAACCCTATCTTTTGCATCTTCTTCTCTCAGACAAACTACCTTCATGTCCTCTTTCACTCCATCCATAAAAACTTCCTCAGTGGTCTTCTGCTAGACCTCCTGCCTGGCAGTCCAAGGCTCAATATCCTTCTACCAATCACTATTACCACTCACTATCCCTCCTCTTTACATATCCAAACCATCTCAGTCTGGTCTCTCTGGCTTTATCTCCAACATGTCTACCATGAGCTTTTCCTTTAGTGTACTCATTGCTGATTATATCCAACTTCGTCACTCCCAAAGAGAACCTCAACATCTTCATCTCTGCTGCCCCAGCCCTGCCTCCTGTCTCTTCCTCAGTGCCACTGTCTCTAAACCATACAACATAAAACTAAACCATGGTCTCACCACCATCTTATACACCTTTCGTTTAATTCTTCCTGATCCTCTTTTATAACACAACACACAACACACTTGATACTGTCCCCTGCTCATACCATTGCAATGTCATCTGCAAACATCATAGTCTATGGAGACTCCGGTCTGTCCTCTTATGTCAACTTGTCCATCACCGCAGCAAACAAGAAGGAATTCAGAGCAGATCAGTGCTGCAGCCCCACTTCCACCTTGAATTCCTTGAAGTCACGCCTATGGCACACCTCACCACAGTCTTACAACTATCATACATGTCTAACTCTAGCAAACGTCTCTGCTGATCCAGACTTCCTTATACAATGCCACACCTTCTCCTTGGCACACTGTCACATGCTTTCTTTAGATATACAAAAACACAATGCAGCTCCCTCTGACCTTATCTGTTTGTCTCCATCAACATCCTAAAAGCAAATACTGAATCTGTTGTACCTTTTCTTGGCATGAAACAATACCTCTTTCATAAACTTTTCAAAGTACTCCATCCATCTTCCCATCACAATTGTTGCACCTGTCAGTACATTCCCATCTCTGTCTCTCCCTTGCCAACCTGAATAAATCCTTTGCTCCCTCTCTACTGTCCAATCTATCATAAAAGTCACTTTATGCACTTTGTTTGGCCTCAGCTACCTCTACCTTCACTTTACGCTGACTCTCTTCAGTCCTCACAATGCCTCACTTCTTCTTAGCTGATTGCTTTCTCCATTTCCATTTTTGCACTTCCTTATTCCAGCACCAATTCTCCTTATCAATGTTCTTTCCAGAAGACATACCAAGTACTCTCCTACATGTGTCCCTGATAGCATTAGCTGTAGTTGTCCAGTCATCTGGAACCACCTTCTGGACACCCATAACCTGTCTCAACTCCCCCTTGAAAGCCACACAACCTGCATTCTTTTTCAGCTTCCACCACTTACCATTGGTGCCATTCTACACACCACCATCCCGTGCTGTGTGGCAACACTCACTTACCACTACCTTGCAGTGACTGAGTTCCTTTAGGTTACATCATCGACACAAAATGTAATCCACCTGTTTGCTCCTACCTCTGCTCCTGTAAGTCACCCCGTGTTCCTGCCTCTTCTAAAAGAAAGTATACTCTACAGCCATTTCCATCCTCTTTGCTACCACCATCTGTTCTTCTGCTTTCCTGTTCTGGTTACCAAACCAGCCCTTCACTTCCTCATCCCCTCTGTTCCCTGTTCCAAGTTTAAAAATCTGCATCACTTACCACTCTCTCACCTCTGGGGGGATATTCTGTATCACTTCATCTAACTCACTCAAGAATTTCTCTTTCGTCTCTAACTCACAACCTGCCTGTGAGATATAACTACTAACAACATTGAACCATACACCTTCAATTTCTAGCTTCAGACTCATCAACTTATCTTACATTCTTTTCAACTCCAGAATATTCCTGACAAACTCTTCCTTCAAGATAAACTCTATACCATTCCTTTTCTTATCCAGACCATGGTAGAACAGCTTGAACCCTGCACCTAAATTTCTAGCCTTGCTATCTTTCATCCTGGTTTCCTTAACATACAGTATGTCCACCTTCCTCCTCTGCTACATGTCAGCCAACTCTCTAGCTTTTCCTGTCATAGTCCCAATGTTCAGAGCTCCTACTCTCAGTCCTAGAGATTTGCCTTTCCTCTTTGTTCTCTGACTACATACACGTCTTTCTCCTTCTCTATTTTTCTTCTTTGCTGATAAACAGTAGCGCAATTTTCCTGTACCCCGTCAGTCACTACCACCAATGGCGGTCATTGTTAACCTGGGCCTCGACCTTTAGAAGTCCAAATTAATGTCAATAAATATCTTGAAACCACAGAGATCAGGTCAAATTGCATAAAGGACAAAGTGTTACTA
This sequence comes from Characodon lateralis, assembly GCA_036250325.1. Lineage (NCBI taxonomy): Eukaryota > Metazoa > Chordata > Actinopteri > Cyprinodontiformes > Goodeidae > Characodon > Characodon lateralis. The sequence continues at coordinate 4,162 of JAHUTJ010027308.1, forward strand.
CTTCAACATTTGCTCCTGAATGGGCTTTTCCTGTCTACTGGGGCACATGTAGCATGCTCTTCTTCATGCTAATGATTCAGTCCATCACCCTGTCTTTAATAGATTTTAGGCCTTACGTGACAGGAATACATTCCTCCTCAAAGTCACACTGTCAGTTACATAGACTGTTTCCTCCTCAATAGCTGCTCAGGCAAAGATGTGAAAAGTCAAGCACACATAGCCTTTGTCCTCAGCATTAGTTTTATCTTCTGCAAATCTGTCTTCTTTGGGGGCGGCCATTTTAATATTCAAACCAAGCAGAGAGAACAAGTTCAGAGGGACAGCGGCCATTTGAATAATTGAAGAGGCTGCGTAGTGCCAGAGGAGCCACTCTCTTTTTCTCTCTCTAACCATATCCCCACCATCGTTTTTTTTTGTTTTTGTTTTTTTTTTGTCAGCGGATTGAAATTTGTCCCAGTAAGCATTCTGGGACATGTGCTTCAACACCAGCTGATCCAAGGATCCCAGTGGGTTGATGGGGAAAGATAGAAAAGAAGAAATAAGAAAGATAGATGTCTTTTACAGAGACAGGAATATACAGGCCAAATATATTTTGACAGAAAAGTGGCTATGGACCAAAATGAGAGATAAAAAGTACCAACTAGCCGTCTTCGACCATGATTTGTTAAACTCTTTCACTTAGCTTTTCCCAACTGTGCCCTTCAATTTGTTTGACAGACTTCATATCCATAATGCATAAATAAATCAGGAAGAAAAAGCTTGTCCTCCCAAAAGACTGCAAAAGCCATACACTCATTTCAAATTTCCATTGCTTGATCTCACTTTAATCACATCTGCCATTATATTAGTAAGTCAAGTACAAACATTGAACTACCTTCAGTTTCAGGGCATATTTTACTTGTTGCACTTGACAATTAAAGCAAGTAATTTTCTAGTAAGTCTGATAGCAAACATAATTTGGAATGCAGTTTCACAGAAAAATGCATGGTTTGTAAAAAGTATCTGACCTTGCTCTACACATCATTGTCTTTAATAGCCACAGACAGTGCTTTTAGAATATGGGCGGTATGATTTGATTCAAGTAAAAAAAAAAATAATTACCACATAAAATATATGTTGTGAATTTCTTTTTTAATTTTTTAATTTAAAATGTGATGCATCAAACTCCAACACATTTTTGCTTTCATGTCTCAACATCACACTGCTCCATTAATCAGTATCAAGTCAAACACTTTTTTTTCAATATATAAGATCGCTCATTGTCACAAAACAATTGTTCCCTTTTTTTCTCTGTCTTCACTGACAAACTGTTAGAAAATACCAAGCCAGGTCAGCCCTGCAACATTAACTTTAGAAAGTGTCAGAATGAGCTCATCTGTGAAAAGAGCTGCAAATTCCCAGAAGAATTTATGGTGAGTGGTTTAGGGAGCTCATGAGGATTGTTGCATCAAACTCTTCACTTCCTGTCTGCCTGTTGGTTTCTGACTCTAATCTCGATATTGTGGGTTACATTTAATGTAGACGTACAGTTTCAAGGACAGCTTCGGCTTCATACTACATCGCTGACGTGTTGTAAACAAAGCACTGTGATTTTTGAAACATACTTATTGCATCATGTCAGGTTTTTAGAATGCATCTCACATGGGACATTTTTCATGTGTATTAACAGGAACTGTAGACCATGTATACCCCTACTTTCTTGACATCTTTGATGTTCATGTGTGGAAGCAGCTTGAAATGAAAGTATAATTTAGTGGCCTCATTAACCCAATACAAACACAACGCTTATAAATATAGTTCCTACAGTACAATAAACACAACTGCAACAAATCAGAATGAATCCAGGTTTTATTTGGACTTTTTTTGAACACTGGACTATTTCTGAGATACATAGAGTTATTACAAAATATTTAGCTTTGATGTTTACTTATAAAATTATGTAGCAGGTATATAGTAAAATTTATAAAACACTATTTCTAATACCCTCAACCTAAAATTCCTCATAGATAAATAGCACTTGCAAATGTTACCATCTATTTTCTTCAGCAGGCATACAGTGTTTCCTAGCTCTTTCTTTACTTCATCAGTGAATCATACTATTTCATGCATGTTATCGTATCCCACTTACTCTTTACACGCGAACAAGTAACTCCATATTAATTCATGTTGATGCACCTGACATCTTTTAAAACTGCATATATGGGGAAGCCACAATAGGGTCCAACAACAACATTTTCATTTGAAATGCAAAGCAATTGCTTATGATTAGACATTTGACTTGGTTTAGGATTGACTTGAAGAAGAACTTTTTTTTTTTTCACATTAACCTTAGTATATTTTTAGGGATTTTGTGTGATAGATCATCACAAAGTAGTGCATACTTATGAACTGAATGAACTAGGGACAGTATCCAAGGTTATGGCTTTGCAGTACCACCTTTCGCTGCAGTTACAGTTGCAAGTCTTTTGCGGGATCTACTGATTGCTGAAACTTAGATTGGATGGAGAGCATTTGTAAACCCTTATTCTTAAGTTTTGCCATATATTCTCAATTTGATTTTGACTTTGACTGGGTAATTTTAACACCTAAATAAGTTTCACTCTAAAGCATCCTATCATAGATCCGGCATTAAGTGTGAAATGTTTTCTGTGAATGCCCAGTATTTAGCTCCACACATCTTCTCATGAACCCTGACCTGTCTAGAGTGTTCCTTGGTCCTCATGATGCTGTTTGTTCATTAATGTCCTCTTATGAACCTCTGAGGTCTGGACAGAACCGTTGTTTTTTATACTAAGTTGAACTGACTCTCAAAGTAGACTCAGTTTAATACTTATGTGGCTTGTGAGAGAAATGGATTGCATTGGATTTTTATTTATGGGTATGATAGTAAGGGGTGCTTAATGCAAATGGTTGTCAGATTTTTCAGATTTTATTTGTTGTTGTTTTGTGTTTATCTAACACATACAATCCCATTAGATTATATTGAAGTTTGTGATTGTAATATGACACAATGTAAAAAAGTAAACGGAGTATGAATACTTTGCAAGGCACTGTAGGTAAAAATATCTTGCATAGAACAGCCAACCAACACTGCCTTAGCTCTCTCATACAGGTGCAATTGACACTCACTTACTGAATAAAAAACCTGTGTTCAAAGTCCTTCATCCCTATAAACCAAATCATTTCTGCCCCTTAGTTGCACAGGATACAAATTTCTCCAAGACAAGTCAGCAAGCAAGAAATTTATTTATTTATTTTTTTAAATATATTTATCCATCCATTGTCCACACCCACCAATCCTTGCAGGGTCACTGGATGGCTATCTCCAGCGGCCATTGGGTGACAGGTGGGGTACACACTGGTAGCAAGTCCATCAGAAGGCAACACAGAAACACTCAGGACAAACAGCCATGCACACACACACTCATTCCTAGGAGCAATTTAGGGACACCAGTCAACCTAATGTGCATATTTTTGGACTGTATCAGAAAGCCAGACTACCAGCAGAGTAGACATGCAGGTGGAGAACATGCACACTTCTTGCAGAAATATCCCAAAACCTTCTTGCCGCACGCTAATAAATGTGCCGTCATGCAAACCATATTTCTTTGTTGCTTTTTTTCCCCTTTTTATCTCTTTCCAGAAAAATTAATAAGATAAGAATACAATGTATTTAGAAAACCAAAGAACTTGACCAATATACTACAGTGTAATATATATTTCAATATATTTGCATCTGAAGTATCCATTTGTTCTAAGCGCCCAACACAGCTGTCTTAGTTGACAGTTTGATATGTCATCCATGGAAGATCATACATATTCAATGCAGGCATATTCATGGAATTCTTTTAAATATTTTAAAGGAATGCACACCGCATCTAAACAATTTCCAGCAGTACCTTTTATATATAAATTACCAGTAACAGAAGTTCTCCTTTAGATACCAAATGCTGATTTCTAATTGAAAGACATGTATGTGCTTAAATTCGCTGACACTGAATGTTGCTGTAGTATAGTTTTAAATTAGTCCAAATAAGATAAAGCACGTGTTAATATTACTCTGGAAGGGAAAACATTCCATTAAGACAGTACATACTTGAAGCAATAAGTGGTTTGGCAATGATTTGATTGAACAGATGTGCTGAGGTTTAAGTTTGTAGAAACACAGTGCAAGCAACCCTCTCGCTTGTTGCTTTCACTTTTATTTTAAAAATTTCCTTCTGGGGAGATTCGGGATTTAAAATTCATATTTCATCAAAGCGTAAATAAAATCCTGAGAGTTGAAAATATAGCGTATCATATATATATATTTAGTGTTTGTCAAAAAGATGCTAAGTTTATTATGCTTATGCAACATTACTGCATAATTTTACTGCTCTGAAGTAAAGATGGTGCTGATATGAGGCAGATTATGCATGGACAGAATACAAAAATCTGCAAGGTCCAGCTTTGTGCACCTACATCAAATACAATGGAAATTATCTCAGGAGTATAATTCTTTTTTTATATTCTATACAATATAAATGACATGTTTTGACAAGCTACTTTTTTAGTTATGCATAAGGAAGTAAGCTTTCACAAAAAGTAGCTAACAGATTAAAAGAGAGGTTTTTATTTTTGAAGACCTTAAAAAAGAGGTTGAGGTTTTTTTTTTCTGAAGTGGTGCTTTGGAGTAGTCATTCATCAATCAGTATTTTCATGCAGTAGACAGTTCATCATAGAGGATCATAAAATTCTAGAATATTTAACCACTGTATTGTGATTATGAATCTGAATATATTATTTCATATTTAATATTAATACTTTAATATTTTATTAAATAATATTTCGGTCTGTTAAGGGTTGTCCTGTGAATACCAGCCCAATAAGGCGGTGGTATTAGGACAAAATCGAAAAAAGTGAGCCAAGCTCTGACATTATTGAACAGCAAAACTCTGCACACACATGGAATGAATTCACACAATTTCTTAAAATAGCAATCACAATAACAATCTAACTAAACTACCAAGCAGAATTAAAGAATAGGGAAGACTAATGGGCTGTGTACAACATAAACAAGTTGATTAAAGATGGTTGAAAACCTTGACCAAAAGAGTGATGCAACATTACCATGCAATGCTTTCGTTTGAGAACCAAGGATTATATTGAAGAATCTGGAAATGAAGTTAAGTTAGTCATGGAACCAACTTAGGCGATAATCAGCATACCTTTAGACAACCCTTCACAATGCAAGATCAGATAAAATATTATTTTAATAAAATAATGTTTTAAAGAATGATCTGGGAAATAAAACCAACCTTCTGGATGACCAATTCTCAACGGTGTCTCATTAGCTGCCTTTATTTATTAAAATAATATTTAAAGAAATATTAAGGAAATAGTAAAATATTTAAAGAGATATTTTGGAAAAGAGCTAAATCTTTCTGGAGAAATTGGGCTTAATGGTGTTTACTTAGTTATCAGGTTTAGTAAAATAATGTTTTTAAGGAAATATTATTTACTGGATTGAAAACTAACAACCTTTCTGGGTAAAAACTCTTTAGCAGCAAGCACGTGCTCTTAGCTGTTAGTAGTTAAAGCTAACAAAAGAAGTTGATAGCTTAGCACCAGAATCAAACAAACACCTATAAAATACTGTTAATAAAAGGGTTAAAATGCATAAGCGCGGATGGTGCGTTATGATCAATCTTCTGTTTAAAATCACCCTTTAAATAAAGTTTGTCTTAACACACAAACAGAGAACACAAAACTGAACACGTGTGCTGCAGATAGCCTGCTAGCACCAAGATAGCTGAGTTCAACACAAACAAAACCAAACTTCATAAAATGAAAAACGTTTAGATCATTTCATCCTAAATATCTCTCTGCCCAAACCCTAACCTCGTATGTGAACCGTGCTGAGGAGAAGTGTCCGGGCGATGACGAAGTTTGAAGAAAGCTCTGTGAACAAAGGGTTAGCTATAGCTAACCTCCGGAGCTGTTGCTGGGCGGCTTGCTCTGTCTGCTGACCACATAAACTGCCATAACCACGGTGATGCGTTCTGTTGTCCTTGCTTTGGGAAACTGCTCCACTCTCGGATCCAGCTGAAGAGTTATGTCTGTTTGCCAGCAAAGAGACATTAGCGCGCTGTCTCTCCTGCCAGCCTCGCAGCGGAGTCCGGATGGAAGAGAGTGACATGTGGGAGAAGTGGGAGTTTTATATTGACAGTGGCATCATGGGAAGTTTGCTGTTACCCCCAATTCCCAGGTTGTGCCGGAAGTAGGATAGTGCAATTTATTTTGAAAGTTTCATAAAGGTTTGTACCGCATCTTTCATGTTGTATCCATAGCTGTGGGTCCCAACAACTGAATTATAAAAAGATATCAATAAGATGCTTTCATGATATAGTCTACTTGAATCATTAGTTATACAGACTGAACAAGTCTCTATAATCACATTCAAATGAAAGATAGGCTAAATCAATTAACAGAATAGCAGAGGAGTAAAAAACAACACAAAATTAATTTGCAACTCTTTGTGAATAGTAATTAATCATTTAAAAAACAGTTAGCCTCACTGGTGCAGAAACAGTTAGCATGACATTGTTTGGTAATCCACTGCATCTAAATTATTGTTGGAAGAGACTGACAAATGCTTACTCATGAGAAGGGATAGCTAGAAAGTCAATGACTTGCAGTCGGGTCAGACAGATTTTTTTACCAATTAGCATTGTACGGTCAGCTGATTCTGATTGTATTGTATTATACTTTGGATTAAACTGCACTATATCTAATTGGATCTGAATTTTGCTGTTTGATGGGATTGAAATAAATACAATTGTTTTGACATAAATTGGAACTGAACTGAATTCTTAAGTGCTGTGAAATATTATTTGCCCGATTAAAGATGTAATGTGTTTTTGCTTTTTGTGTCAATTCCATGTTTCAAACCAGAAAATTAGTTTTAACATCAGATCAATATAATCTAGGTACAAACAGCAAATTTAAAACTTAAATTAAATTAAAAACACTGCCCTAAAAAAAAGTTAAATTAAGCAGGCTAAAAATCTCAACAAGTGACACACGATGCCTTGATTTACAGAAATTCAAGAACAGATGACAAAGTGATTAACATTCATCAATGTGTAAAGGGATACAGAGCCATTTGTTAGGGAATCACAAGTGAGAGCCATTACTCACAAACAGAGAAACAGAGGTGAACTTTCCAAGGAGTGGCCAGCCAACGAAATTGCTCAGTGTATTAAAGACTCATCCAGAATGTCACAGCACTGCAGGCCTTACTTGTCATGCTCAGGGCCGGTGTCCACATATTAACAATAAGAAAGAGGCTGGGCTTAAATTGCACTCAAGGAAGAGGCCAAAATTAGTGCCATTGATTTAAAAAAAAAAAAAATATATATATATATATATATATATATATATATAAAGGGATGTATAAAGGGATATATATAAAGGGAT
>JAHUTJ010027309.1:0-11615 GCA_036250325.1 Characodon lateralis
TCAGGTTGGAGGGGAGTTCCTGCCTCAAGTGGAGGAGTTTAAGTATCTCGGGGTCTTGTTCACAAGTGAGGGAAGAATGGAGCGGGAGATCGACAGACGGATCGGTGCGGCTGCCGCAGTAATGGGGCGCTGTGCCGGTCCGTTGTGGTGAAGAGAGAGCTGAGCCGAAAAGCGAAGCTCTCGATTTACCGGTCGGTCTACGTTCCTACCCTCACCTATGGCCATGAACTTTGGGTCATGACGTGTGGGTGTCTCTACGGAGTCTTCTGCTGCCCCCGCGACCCGGTCCCGGATAAAGCGGAAGATGACGAGTAAGACAAGTACGAGGACCAGGAAAATGTCCTCACTTTCCAAAATTGTTCTTACTTTGCTAGTAAAATACAAAAAAAATGTTCTCACTCAGCAGCAAGTACAAGAACACACACACAAACACAGCGTGTGTGGGTCCAGAAGCCATACTTTCACTGCAGATTCCAGCAGCTTTTAGTTTGATAGGACTCTTACTTTCTCTGGTGCTGTTTCTGCATCGCTGCCTCAGACATCTGGCCCTGTAGGATCTGCTTCCTTTGCTTGTCCACATCACCCTCCATCCGAGCAAAGGCGTGATTCCCCACCTGGCCCAAATCAAGTTCCAGGCTCTCCTCTTCACACTCATCTAGACAAAAACAGATGATACTTCACTTTTAATTAACCTATACTAGATTTATGATACCAAAATGTGGCTTTTTATGGAATAAAAACATTGTAAGGAAGAAAACCTAACCTAGCTTTACTGTTTATTTCAAAAATACAAACCTGATTGCCAAATTTATCCGAGCATATTTGCTTGTCCTTGTTTCTTATATTGCACAGCTGCAGATGTACATGACATTAGTTGTGTTTGGGGATTGAAGTCATACCATCAGCTGACAACATCCAGGCAGAGCTTCAAGTCTGCAGCTCTGCTGGTTCTCAGACAACCACACGTCCCGTGTACATTTGATCAACACTGACAGAGCCATGCGTGAGTCACCTGGCATTCGTTAGTGCTGTTGTTGGGCTTCCTTTTCAGTCAGCATGCTTGCTTTGGAGCCACACTCTAAAGCCACATCTCCCCATTCTGAAGCTTCGTGCCAGCGGATTGTAGTTGAGGTCAAACGAGGCAACAGGCTCAACATGGAAGACTCACTCATGCACTCACTGACGCAATGGCTTTGGCTTTCAGTCTACCTCCCAGAAACCCAATGTTTAGAGTACATGCAAAAAGCTTCTGTCAGTTCCAGAGGTCATATAGAGCACAGAGTACATGGAGCTTTGAAGGCCTGAACAGGAGTTTGGCTGACCTTATGTTATTATATTATGAACAAACAGGTGTATATATGCACTGAAGTCACTTTTCTGGCATAATCGGGATTTATTCTTTCAAAATAGAAGAGCATTCACTTTCAAATTAAGAGCAGGAGTCTTTAATTTTGCTCTCTGATACTGTACTGCTCTCACACAAAGCTCTACTCCACTATTAAACACACATTAAACCTTACATGCTTACAAATATGCTCGGGTCTCCCTCAAATCTATGTTTCTACACTCAGATTTATGCTGTTTGTACAAGCATCTTCTGCTCCTGATTAAATCTTGCTCTTCTGCACACAGTTCAAACCCAACCTGCCAGATCTGCCCTCTGCACACTGATTTTTGAACGTTGGACACGGTTCTAATGGAAGCACAGATCAATCTGAGCACAATGTGACAGTTTTGAGGGGTACAAAGCAGTAGATCAGACACATATACATGGCAAGTTGTGGTAGTGCAATGTGCATATTTGTTTCACAGCAGAGCAGCTGACTACTCTAGCTGTGAGCTGTTCACTGTATTCAACAGAGAGACAGCCTGGTGAAGAAACCTGTGTCTGCGTCGACACATTTTTGTCATCCGGCTCTGTAGCGCCGTCCTGAAGGTCAAAGTCTAAGCAGTTTGTGTTCAGGCTGTGAGGGGTCCGAAGATGTCAGGTACCTTTTTCCTGACCCTTGACCTGTATGGAGGGAATGTCAGCCCTGATGTTCCTGTCTGCAGATCTAATTGTTCATTGCAGTTTGGACCTGTCCTGTTTTGTGAATGAGCCAAACCACAGAGAGATGAAAATCTGGAAGTTGTTGGACTTGAAACCAGGAACACACATTTGCCGGCCAGCGGCTTGACCGAGTGAGCCAAACTTCCAGCTACAATGATCTGACAGTGAAAATACTGAATCTGGATAGATAATGAAAATGCTTTGTTGCACCACAAAAGTGAGAGAAGTACATTACAGGAGAGTGAAAATAGGGAATTTTGCTCTTAAATTGAAAATGGATCTTTTGTATTTTGGAAAAACAATTGCCCCTCATATGAGACCCTTTATTAAACCTACAAATCTACACAGGAAAAAAGGTTTTGACACTCTTAATAATGACTTCATGTTTTAAATCTTTAAACCTTTTTAAACTTCACAAGAGAGAAACCCTCCTGCTCTGGTAGTATCATGTTGAGCCTTTATTCTACTGACCATTGAGGAGTAAAATGTAGGTAAGGTAAGGTAAGTTTATTTATATAGCGCTTTTCAGTAACGAGACACTCAAAACACTGTAAAAACATTTTAGATACTGGCTGCCTGTCACACAAGTTCTTCTGGAAACATTTTACAGTAGTTTAATATCTCTCATTGTTCACCCTGCTCGCCTTTTTGTGCACAAAGTCTTTTACACTTATCACTGGAGGAGGACGTAGGACGAGGAATCTTAATATTGTAAAATGATAGTTCTTTGTATCTCTGTCACTTGCATAAAACTAACCAGGGAAAATTTGATACCAGCCTTTGTGTGTTAAAAACCCCATAATATCTATGAGATCTGAACATTGATGGAAATTAATACAAACATACTGGTGGAACTGAGAACTGCTGCTTCTATATACCAAAAAGGCCATGATGCCCACAACTTAATTTCTTTGGATATTTACCTCCTCCATGGTCCAAGAACTGCTTGGTACCTGTCCATGTTGGGTTGCAAAACCCTTGCAAAGGGAGGGACAGGCTGTGAGCCAAGCTTGGATCTGTTGAACTGTCTTTATACAACCAAACATCCACATTTACACTTATAATATATAATATACTGAAACCTGTGCACGTCCTAAAGCTGTTAGCCTTAATCCTCAGTCACGCTATGTGGGCTGGTAGACACACTGATTTAAATAAAGAGCAGTGGAGCTGATAGGATAATGATTAGACAGTCAACAGAAAATAACTAACACATTTCAAAGTGTTTAGAGGCTCTTCAAACCTTTATTATCTACTGTTCAAAGTTAGCACCTCACCTCCTGAGGGGATAGACACATTACATAACAAATAGGAAAGTTTGCCTTTACTTTCTGTCTGATGGTCTAACAGTGGTATTCCATTTGCAACAAAAACATGCTAATACTTTAAGAACAATTCTTTTTATACTACTCCTGATATCTACAGGTACATCTAAAAAAATGTCAGGCCAGTACTCAAGAAGCTGGTTGTTCACACAGTTCTGTATTCAAGCACATTAATAGAAAATTGAGTGGAAGGAAGAAGTATGGTAGGAAAAGGTGCAACACCAACAGGGAGAACCGCAGCCTTGAGAGGATTGTTAAGCAAAATTAATTCAAGAATTTGGGGGAGCTTCATAAGGAGTGGACTTATGATGGAGTTAATGCATCAAGAGGTACTATGCACAGACAAATACTAGACATGAGCTACAAATGTGCAAATGTACCTTTTTATTTATATATGTGTATATATGTATATTCTTTAATGCAAAAAGTAAAAACCAGAGAGCAAAGTGTACCGGAGTCAAATTCCTTGTTTGTATGTACGAACTTGGCAATAAAGCTGATTCTGATGTTGCATTCCTTGTGGCAAACCACTCCTGAACCAGAGACAATGTCAGAAGCTTCTTACCTGAGCCAAGAAAAAAAAAAAAGGAACTGGGCTGTTGCCCAAAAGGTCCAAAGTCCTGTTTTCAGATGAAGGCAAATTCTGCCTTTCATTTGGAGATCAAGGCCTTAGAGTCTGGAGCAAGAGTGGAGAGCACAGAATCCACATTGCTTGAAGTCCATTGTGAAGTTTCCACAGTCAGAGATGGTTTGGGGTGCCATGTCATATGATGGTGTTGGTCAATTGTCTTTTCTGAAGTCCACAGTCAAAGCAGCCATCTACCAGGAAATTCTAGAACACTTCATGCTTCCCTCTGCTGACCAGCTTTATGGAGATGCTGATTTTATTTTCCAGCAAGACCTGCCCATACTACCAAATGAACCAAAAGCTGGTTCAGTGACCATGGTGGCCAGAAAACTCCCCTGACCTGAACCCCACAGAAAATCTACTGGCTGTTGTCAAGAGGAAGATGAGAGACACCAGACCCAACAAGGCAGGTGAACTGAAGGCATCAAAGCAATCTGGGCTTCCATTACAGCTACGCAGTGCCACAGGCTGATCACCTCATTGCCACGGCGCATCGATGCAGTGATTCATGCAAGAGGAGGTCCAACCAAGTTTTGACTGCATAGAAATGGGCATACTTTTCAGAAGCTTGACATATGTGCTCAAAACATTCTTTCTTGATTAGTCTAATGTGATATTCTAATTTTCTGAGACATTTAATTTTGTTTTGTTTTTTTACCTATAAGCCATAATCATCAAAATTACAAGGAATAAAAGCTTGAAATATTTACCCTATGTGGGATGAGTCTCTATAAAATAACCGTTTCACTTTCTAAAATGACTAGTAAAAAAATATTGCACTTTTACGCAATATTCAAATTGTTTTAGATGTACCAATAAACTCCTCTGCTTGAGGCACAGACTGATCCTGAACTCAGAAGGGGCAGCGCACCTATATCTGGTCTTTACTTTTATCTTATCCTTTACCATGGCCTCAGACTTAGAGAAGCCGACCCTCACCCTGGCCGCTTCACACTCAGCAGTGAACCGCTCTAGTCCACGCTGGAGGTCACAGCCTGAAGAAGCCAACAGAACCAAATCACCAGCAAAAGAAAAAGATGAGATCCTGAGGTTCCCAAACCAGACACCCTCCTCACTGTGACAATGCCTTGAGATCCTGTCCATGAACACCACAAACAGGATCGGTGACAAGGGGCAGCCCTGGCAGAGTCCAACTTTGTGCCAAGAATACAAACACAGCTCTTGCTTTGCACATACAAAGATTGAATAGCCCTTAAAAGTCACCCAGATACCCCATACCCCACAGCAACCCCTACAAAATGCCTCGGGGGACACGGTCATAGATCTTCCCCAGATCCACAAAACACAAGTAGACCAAAGAAGGATACTCCCATGACCCGCCCCAGCAATTCCATGAGAGTAAAGATCTGGTCCACTGGTCCATGGTCAGGACAAAAGCCACATTGCTCCTCCTGGATCCTAGGTTGAACTATCATTCAGAACCTCCTCGCCAAAACTCTGGAGTAAGGCTGAGAAGTTTGATCCCTCAAGAACACACTCCCCGGTCCCCTTTCTAAGAAATAAGGACCACCACCCCAGTCTAAGACTTCAGTGGTGTTGTCCTGGTCCTCTATGTGACATAAAGAGGCATGTTAACCATGACAGCCCCTCAGTGTGCAGAGCCTTCAGCATCTCAGGCCTAATCTCATCCACACCTGGAAGCACACCGGGTACTTTTTAACAACCTCGGCAACCTCTGCCCCAGTGATTGAATCGTATTCTCCTGAGTTGTCAGGCTTTGCCTCATCCACAGAGGACACGGAGGTGCTCAATGATGTCCTCAGTCCGGGTCTGCAGTCCGCCCCAAAGCATACTCAGCTTGGGATGGTCCCTGTTTCGCCTTTCGGAGTTGCCGAATGGTTTTCCAGAACTTCCTTGAGGCCAACCAAAAGTCTTTCTCCATAGCCTCCCCAAGTGGCTTTGCAGGTGTCTCACCACACTTTTAAGTATATTAATATATAAAGAAAAATGCCCAATCAGTGAATCTCTATATTTTTTCTTTTAAACTTTCTTTAGAATCAAATATATAATACATACATACCCATTTTCAGAAATCTCCATTATATGCTTCTTTCCTTTTAATATTCTTCACTTATCTGCTAAACCATCAATGAAGTTATTTTGAACTCTTGATTTTATATTTCTCAACGCTTTTCTTTAAGGGATTATAAAAACACAATGTACCCAAATGAAACACAACTACATTTTGTTTAGCTGAATAACGGGTCCTATTAAAAGCCAAAAAACACAAATTGACAGTGTGTTAGAAATACAACATTAATGTTAAATAAATGCAGGTTTCTATAGTTAGCAGGTTACTGTTATGTTGTGCCACTTTACAGTCTTGACTTCATTCCTTCAGACTCAGCTTAATGCGATTTTTTTACTTCTCATTTTTACTTAAATCCAGCTGCATCTACATGATAGATGTTTTCATAATCTGACTGACACACCGAATGGTTTCCAAACTACCCACTGAGAAACATTTCTAACCCATTAGCTGTTGTGTGTTTAATGATTGGTAATTCTTTTATTGATTCAATTCAAAATTAAAAGCCTTCATCTGAAGAATTTAGGCAAGAGGGGAAAAAACATGCTTCTTTTGAGAGGGAATACTGGAACCAGAAAAATATCAAATTGTGCACACATCTGCTTATTTTGCTGACTTTTAAGCCAAAAAATTCATGTTTGATCTGGGAAACAAAAAGTTTCTGTTTCCAAACTTAATAAAAACCACCAGAAAAAGAATGACTTTATGTCTTTTATTAAACAGATTGTTCTGCTCTAATGACGGGAAAGGGTACCTTCCAGGCTGCCTGGTTTCTCTGCAATGCGGATCTGTCTCTCTGGAACCACAGGCTCTCCCTCTGAGTTGCCAATGTCAGCTGGGATGAGAGGAAGGCAGGCCTTCTCCTCTTCCTTGGAGCGAGGGTAGTACAGCGGGAGTAGCTTCTTGTACACAGACTGAAAGAATACACACAGATATCTCAGTACTCAATATAGAAGTGGTTAGTTCAGCTCATCAGGAAGGCCAGTTCAGTCCTAGTATGGCTACTGGACACATCACAGGTGGCGGGAGACAGCAAGACTCAAATATAAAGAAAAATCGCAAATATAACATCATTGTTGGACGATGTCTTCCACCCCATGCATGAAACTGTTGTAGAACTGGGGAGCTCCTTCAGTGACAGACTGCTGCATCCTAGGTGCACAAAGGAGCGTTATCACAGATCCCTCCTCCCAGTAGCTGTTAGACTTTATAACCATCACTGCTCCCAACAAACTCAATAAGTGCTGACATCCCTGTTATTATTTGGAGTTTTTCCATTTTTCTAAATAGTTGTTGATTCCTCATGCACAATTACAAATATGCCTTTTGTAAATTTCCAAATAACCCTACCCAGTCGCACATTTCATTAATCGTAGTATGTTTTTTGTTTGTTTAATAACGCCACAGTATTTTTTTCTTATGCTGTATGTTTTGTCCTTTACTGTACAGTCTACGTCCTAAACATTGTAGTGTGTAACTGTATGTTTCCATTTGCCATTTCATTTCCTGCTAACACACCTGACCTTCCCCACTGTGGGACAATTAAGGATATTTCTATTTTTTTTCTATTTATCCCAGTAATTTACTATACGTACTGACAATTTGAGAGAAGGGTTAAAGTTTTCAGTAGGATCATCTAACCTTCTGTACCGCCTTTAGACAGAGTCAGCATGATTTCAACAAAGTGCTTCTAAGACATTAAATTGTGTCTGAACATTTAGAGCTTCTGTTCTTTTCCAAATTTTCCCATAAAAAGCTATAAAAACAGCATGACCCTATCTGAAAACATAATAACTGGTTGTTTCCCCCTTGGCCATCAATCAATTGTGAAAACGGGCAAAGATAGAGATCTGGGGCCTCATATACGCAAGAATGCGTAGCTTTCATACTAAAGGTGTGCGTAAGGAAGAAATTCTGAAACCTGCAGCACACAAAAAAATTCAGATGTACAAAACTGTGCATAGACATGTCACTGCACACATAGCCTTCATACATCCCAATTTGTAGTGAATTTGGCACATCTGAACGTGGCGCTTGGACCACCCAGTCCCTGCCAATAAATACATATGTAAAGTAGTACAAGTAGCCAGATGTCACCCTTCACGTGTCCAAATAACCATGGCAACCGTGCTGTGACCGTCCAATAACTGGTTTCTGTCGGCAGAAAAACGTTAAGGGAGACTGTGTCTACACACCATGAGGGATGTTTGCAGTGAAATACAGCAAACCAACTACTTCTTGAATGACATCAGCGACTCAAACCTGACTTGAAAAAAAAGGTTGAACTGGATCGAACCTGTTTAGCTCTACAATGTCTGCATTAAATCCAGACGGCACTCTAGCTGCTGCACTAAGCTCAATACTGATCATTATAATGATGTGAATATTCCTTCCATATTTATTTATATTAGGAAGACTGTCACCACACACACTATGTGAAGTACTTTAAATCTTTACAACCATTCAGGAGGTCACATAAAAAATTTGAAAATCACCAGAAGCCAGCTACCGCGCACAGAGTCTGCTTAAGGTTTGTTACCAACACTTACAATTATTATAGTATAAAGGAATCATGAGCGGAGGAGGCCAACATGCCATTGCATTAGTGAGACACATTAGTATTTCATAAAAAAGTTGCGCATATATTGAATGGAAATGTCTTCTATTCATAAAAGCATTTTCACTTGGAGATGGTGCCCTTATAGCAGTATGAGTGCAGTGTACAGCTCCAATTAAATTCAGAAATTGGCTCTTCGCTGCAAATGAGAGCCTTGGTTCAGGAGAACTTTTTATATCTGAGCAGCATACGGATGAGGCCGTTCCATATGGCTGGCATGGCCCAGCTCAGGGATGACTGTTAAATACCCAACCTGTCAGTCAGCTCCCTCTGAAAAGCTCCGGTTGAAAGGACCGCAGCGTAGTGAGAACTGGAACTGGTACCGGTGACGCACGGTTCCTCCTGGTTTCCCTCTGTAACACTGAGGCCAGCTCCATGCAGAGCTCACAAAATAACTGCCAAGGGTATGATGAGCCATGCACCATCAGGTACCAGCAGATCAGTGCGATCTCTGCATAAAACTCTCCCTCCGACGTCTTCCATTGGCGATGTCCTCCAGCTGTGCCACAGCCATCATTCCACAATCACGCACAACTTTATGCAGCTACTTATAGATATGTGTGATTGTCTACAGCTTGTCCACCGTTAGAATCATCAAACCTGACTTGTTTGGAATTAATCTGCTGATTAGACACTGTTTTCTTTTTCAGAGAATGAAAGTGCCTCTCAGATTATTCACATGCATTTTATGCTCCTCAGCACACAGACCGATGAGCATTTCGATCTACAGGTGACAAAAAACAGAGGAAGTTTCCCAGTTTCCATCCGACTGAGGAAACTTATGAAGAAACATCAGGTTTGATAAACCTGGATGGGGTCATATTTCAGTGGATTTAGTTGAGTTTTATGCAGTTTATTATTGTTGACTAAAAAAGTTTGCTTGGCTTCCGCACATTTTCACGGCAGGTCAAAAGTTTGTGTGGATTTACGCACACTTTCACACAACGTTCATTTTTGTACATGACGAGTTGTGTGTAAAACATTTTGCCACAAGACTTTTGTGCGTAAGAACATGAGGCCCCTGGTCCATTCTCCTTTGCAGAAGTGTCTAAAGGTTTAAAGAATTGTTTAAAAGTTGCCATTTCGACATAACTAAAATGGCACTTAGCTGTGATGGTTGCTACAAACAAGACATTCTTTAAATAAAAATATAATTCATCTGGGTAAAAATACAAGAAAACCTGGAACATTCACAACACAAAGTATTTTACTTTGGCAAAAACATGGGCATTAGGTTTTAAAAACAAAATTTTTGCTCGAAAGTTTTTTCTTCCGAGTAGTATTGGTGAAATAATTCTTTAATCTTGGCACAAATCAGTCATACCGACCTCCTCTGTGTCTGACACTGCGAACACCAGTGTGTCAATGCTGTTTCCATGATTCTCCAAGAAACGGCGCACTGTTCCTGTAAACACAGCACAAACAGTTGTTGTCTGATATGCACTATATTTCCAAAAGTATTGGGTTCCACCACTAAATCAATGAATTCTGGAGTTGCAATCACTTCCATGGCTGCAGCTGTATAAAGTTTGGTGTGGAGAAACTTGACTGGCCTGCTCCGAGTCCTGACCTAACCCTTCTTAAACACCTTTGGGATGAATTAGAGCGGAGGCTGCAGTTATGGTTTTCTCATTTATCTATGAACATAGTGGAGCATGGGGAGCTGGTACTGTGTATTTCTGGATAATGGGATGCCAGGGGCTGTGCATTGTTGTGTTCTGTTAGAGGGGGCTTTAGAAGGTGCCCTGGGTTGCTGTCTTGATACTCGGTGGGGAATGAGTTGTGCTGGGTCCACCGATTCACTTACATCAACTGTGGCCTGTATGGTGGTTCACTCTCCGTTTCCTCTGTCACAATGTGTCTGTTAAGCTACACAGTTCAGCTAATACAGCGTTTTAGGCCAAATAACTTAACAAAAATGTGAAGGAATGAGTGGTGGTTCCTGAAGAATAATGAGAGTAACGTATCTGTGCAGTCAAACAAAATGTCAGCAGACCTCTTGATGTCCTCTGTAATGCTGGGTAGACAGCCCACTCTGTGATGTAGTGATGTGTTTATTTGCATGTAATTTTGAAAACTTGGGATAGGGTTTACCACCAAGTGCAGTTGGTCGTTGTCAGGCTGGTCTACATACATCCCGATGAGCCAGGACGCATATTAAAACAGGGTCCGAACATGGCTTTAGAGCAGGGGTGCCCAAAGTGGGGCCTGTAGGCCAAATCTGTTGACCCTTTTAATTTGGCCTGCCAGACGTTGCACTGGTAACAATGTTAATACTAGTGTTTAACTGGGTGAAACCGCTGATCATTATACACTCACACAATCATTCCTTCCATGGTCTGTTATAGACCCACAATAACTGTATATGGGACTGTAAGTACATATAGCTTTCATGGTTTATGGTGCTGACGTTAGCTTTGAAATATCCGCTACATTTCATTGATCGCAGCACACCGCCACGGCAAAATAAAAGCAGCCATACCTTCAGAATAAAAGGTACAAAAAAGTGTGAAACAACTGAAAATATGTCTTATATTCTAGGTTCTTCAAAGTAGCCACCTTTTGCTTTGATTACTGCTCCGCACACTCTTGGCATTCTGTTGATGAGCTTCAAGAGGTAGTCACCTCAAATGGTTTTCCAACAGACTTGAAGGAGTTCCCAGAGATGCTTAGCACTTGTTGGCCCTTTTGCCTTCACTCTGCGGTCCAGCTCACCCCAAACCATCTCGATTGGGTTCAGGTCCGGTGACTGTGGAGGCCAGGTTATCTGGCGCAGCACCTCATCACTCTCCTTCTTGTTCAAATAGACCTTACACAGCCTGGAGGTGTGTTTGGGGTCACTGTCCTGTTGAAAAATAAATGATGGTCCAACTAAACGCAAACCAGATGGAATAGCATGCCGCTGCAAGATGCTGTGGTAGCCATGCTGGTTCAGTATGCCTTCA